>AWOL01S0280199.1:5818-23642 GCA_000715115.1 Nicotiana otophora
TCAACTAAATTTCTTAAACTTTTGATTGGCAAATACCTATTTTACACTTTAAATTACTTGTCTTCTTTTTATTTTTTTAACTTTTTAATATTATAATTTATTTTCTTTTTAATATATTATGAACTTAACTATAGAATAATTATTTTTTATTGAGTGACCTTCTGAGTGTTATAGGCAAAATTAAGTGACTTTTGTGTTACAAACGAAAGAAGGAAGCTTGCTAGCCGCCTCTATTGACTTGTAGCCGCCTCTATTTATTCTCAAGTGTTCAGAGAGAAAAACACCACCAAATTTGTTATGCTTTGGCATTCGCATATGGATTCAGCATTGTTCTCCTTCTATCAGTCAGTAACTAGTAAATTTTCCCTTCTATTCTTCATTACAGGTTTTCTTTGTATTTCTGTGGCATTGTGTCATGGCAATGACACAGACCAACAAGCACTAGTTGTATTCAGGAGAGCAATAAAGGATCCTTTTGGATATATGAAACCATGGAATGTATCCACACACTTTTGCCAGTGGCCTGGTATTACTTGTGGACGTAAACACATGAGAGTCATTCAACTAAACCTCGCGAACCAAAATCTAGATGGTCCCTTGTCACCCTTTATTGGCAACATGAGTTTTCTCAGGTCTCTATACCTGTCAAACAATAGTTTCCGTGGTGAAATCCCCTCGGAGATAGGTCGTTTGAGAAGGCTACAACGATTGAATCTTGGTAACAACTCATTTCATGGTGATATTCCTTCAAATTTATCAAGGTGCTCAAATCTTGTATCTCTTGTCCTTGGAGGTAACAAGTTAGTCGGAAGTCTTCCTCCCGAGCTAGGCTCATTGTCCAAACTCGAATACTTTTTACTCACTCGAAACAACTTGACAGGTGAAATCCCTTCTTCTTTTGGAAACTTAACATCGTTGAAAGGATTCTATGCACCATTGAATAATCTTAATGGGAAAATCCCTGACTCACTCGGGCAGCTAAAAAACTTAGAAAGTTTAGGAATAGCTGCAAACAATTTTACAGGTACCATTCCTTATGCAATCTTCAACATCTCTTCCATGACAACATTTGATGTTGGAATAAACCAAATTCAAGGTACTCTTCCTTCAAGTTTGGGAATCACCCTCCCGAATCTTGAACTATTTATAATTGGTGGGAACAATATTTCTGGATCAATACCATCTTCATTGTCCAATTCATCAAAGTTAGTGTATTTTCTTGCGGGGGGTAATCAACTTACAGGAAGTGTACCAAGTCTTGAAAACTTGAATGAGCTTCAACAGTTAACCATTCCGGGGAATTATCTTGGAACTGGAGAACTAGATGACTTAAGTTTCATCTCCTCTCTGACAAATGCATCTAGTTTCAGGATTTTGGAGATGCAGTTCAATAGTTTTGGAGGAATTCTGCCTGTATCCTTCCGAAATCTCACAAATGAGCTTCAGGTTGTGCAGTTGTCATACAACAAAATACGTGGTAACATACCGGCTGAGATTGGAAATTTCATCAACTTGGAAGAATTTCAGGTGAGGGAAAACTTACTCACTGGTACTATTCCAACCAATCTTGGAAAAGTTAAAAACTTGCAGATTTTGGATTTGTCTCAGAATAGATTTTCTGGGAATATTCCATCATCTCTAGGAAATCTGAGTGTAGTAACCATCCTTCTTTTTCACGATAATGATCTTACGGGTGAGATACCAGCAAATTTAGGAAATTGCAATAATTTGATTGAAATATATGTTGCTCAAAATAACCTGTTAGGACAAATACCTAAGGAACTTTTTGCTCTCTCTTCCTTAGTTGCTGTAGATATTTCTGAGAACCATCTAGATGGTTTCATTCCTCTCGAAGCTGGAAACATGAGAAATCTCGAGTATCTCAATTTTTCCGAGAACAACTTGACTGGCAAAATACCAAGTACCATTGGTAGCTGTGTGAGACTTGAAGTCTTAGACATGAAAGGAAACTCTTTTCAAGGAATTATTCCACCTTCTTTCAGTTCTTTGAGAGGTCTCCATGTTTTAGACCTTTCTAGGAATAACTTGTCTGGTCAAGTACCAAATTACTTGGAAGATTTTAAGTTCCAACTCCTGAATTTGTCGTTCAATGGTTTTGAAGGAATGTTACCAAATGAAGGCATCTTTAAGAATGCAAGTGCAATATCAGTAATTGGAAATCCAAAACTTTGTGGGGGTGTGCCTAACATACATCTTCCGGAGTGCGACATCAAAAGATCAAAAAAACTTGGTTCGAGGTTTATCCTCAAGACTGTGATCTCTATTGTCGTTGGTATACTAGGACTTACCATTCTAGTCACTTTACTATTTTTTTTCTTGTTCAAGAAACCCAAAAAGGGGCCTGCTTTGAGCTCATTTGGCGAATCTCTCATAAATGTTTCTTACCAAAGTTTGCTTCAAGCTACTAATGGATTCTCTGAAGACAACTTGATTGGTGCTGGTAGCTATGGATCTGTGTATAAAGGAACTCTTGATGGAGGAATAGTCGTCGCAGTGAAAGTATTAAACCTCTCGCGACATGGAGCTTCCAAAAGCTTTATGGCTGAATGTGAAGTCTTGAGAAACACAAGACATCGGAATTTGGTCAAGGTTCTCACAGCTTGTTCAGGAACTGACTATCAAGGGAATGAATTCAAGGCTTTGGTTTATGAGTTTATGGCTAATGGCAGCCTCGAAGACTGGTTGCATCCGAGTCCAAGTGAAGATGCAAATCTGGCAGAATCAAAAAAGTTGAATATTCTTCAAAGGCTCAACATTGCTATTGATGTTGCTTCTGCAATCGATTATCTTCATCACCACTGTGAGACTCCGATAATTCACTGTGATCTCAAGCCAAGCAACATTCTTCTAGACGATAGATTGGTTGGTCATATTGGTGATTTTGGTTTGGCAAAGTTCCTTCAACCAACTGCACAAAATTCTTCTGTTTCAGAAGGAAGCTCTAGTCTTGTTAGAGGAACTATTGGTTACACTGCTCCAGGTAACTGTTTCTCTCACTCATTGTTTTTCTCCACAACAAGAAACTTGTCGCGAACTATTTACTTTTATAAAATCAAATCCTACTAAGTTATGTTCCTATTAAGAAACTAAAGTTCCTTATTTTGTTTTGTGAATTTTAGAATATGGGATGGGCAGCGAGCTATCTACTTGTGGTGATGTGTACAGCTTCGGAATCCTCTTGCTTGAAATGTTCATAGGAAAAAGGCCAACAGATGGAATGTTTAGGGATGGTTTAGACCTGCCGAGTTTTGCTAAGTATGCGTTGCTTAATGGAGCTACAGAAGTCATAGAACCATCCCTTATTTCCGGAAGTAATGAAGGGAATGGAGGTCAAAACACAAGTATGTACCAGAATAAGGAGTGTCTGGTTTCTATACTTCAAGTTGGGGTTGCTTGTTCGGCATATTCTGGAGCTGAAAGAATGAACATCACTGAAACTGTTTCCAAATTGTACTCTATCAGAGATGCTGTCATGTGACCAGGGTTCGAGCCATGTAAACAGCCTCTTGTAGAAATGCAGGGTAAGGCTGCGTACAATAGACCCTTGTGGTTCGGCCCTTCCCCGTTCCCCACGTATAGCAGGAGCTTAGTGCACCGGGCTGCCCCTACTCTATCAGAGATGCTCTTCTGAAATCAGAAAAAAGTTCCGGAGCATGCTGAAAACATCTTCTTTTCTTTTCTAGTTATAAGTTAACTGTGTTTTTGTTGTCGTTACCAATGAGTATAATAAGTTTCTTCTTCAGTACTTAGGCTATTCATCACCTGATTGCATGATGTTAGAACTACAGAATATCTTGTAATAAGTATAAGCAGAATCAAAATCAGATTGTATAAAGACAAGAAGGAAACTTTTATTGAAGCTGAGATTTCACAAGGTGGAAAATTGTTTTGGTTCTCATTACAATTTTCAAAAAGGAATAATAATCTACAAGCAGTGGAAAAAATTTAAGCAACTATTTAGCAGTACTGTTATTTCATATTTCATTTCCACTGGTTTGCAACAATGTCTGCAAGATCCACCACCCTCTGTGAGTAACCCCATTCATTGTCATACCAAGCAATAACCTTAACCATGTCATCTCCCATGACCATAGTAAGTGAAGCATCAACAGTTGATGACACATCACTGCACCGGAAGTCGACCGACACGAGTGGTTCATCGCAGACATCGAGAATGCCTTTGAGCTCCTTGTCAGCAGCCTCCCTAAATGCAGCATTCACTTCCTCAGCAAATGTCTTCTTGGTGACTTGAACGACAAGGTCCACAACCGAGACGTTAGGGGTTGGCACACGGAGGGCAATGCCGTTGAGCTTCCCCTTAAGGCTTGGGAGGACAAGGGCCACGGCCTTAGCAGCACCAGTTGAGGTTGGAACTATGTTGAGGGCTGCAGCTCGTGCACGTCTAAGGTCCCTGTGGCTCGCATCAAGAAGCCTTTGGTCACCAGTGTAAGAGTGAGTAGTTGTCATGGTTCCCTTGATAATGCCTATGCAAGAAAAAATATTAGTTTATGAATTTAAGTCATATGCACTGACAGTAAAGAACGGTAATGCTTGTGTATAACTAGATAAAGGTGTATTACCGAATTTTTGGTCAAGAACCTTGACAAAAGGAGCAAGGCAGTTGGTGGTGCAAGAGGCATTGCTGATGATTGGTTCATCAGGGTTGTAGAGATCGGCATTGACACCAACAACATATGTGGGGATGTCACCTTTTCCGGGAGCGGTGATGAGCACCTTCTTGGCTCCGGCCTGGATGTGTTTTCCGGCACCTTCTCTGTCGACAAACACTCCGGTACCTTCTATTACCAAGTCAATCCCAAGATCTCTGAACACATTACACAAACATTTTGAACATTAGTAGCTGTTAGAGGTTGAAGGGGAGCCTTGGCGTAACTTGGTAAGTTGTTGTCATGTGACCAGGAGGTCACGGGTTCAAGCCGTGGAAACAACATATTGCAGAAATTGAAGGTAAGACTGCGTACAATAGACCCTTGTGATCCGGCCATTCCTTTAGTAGCTGTTAGAGGTTGACTAGATATCACAAGCTAGTATTATACTAGACAGTACATGAGCTAACTTAAGCATGTTATCATGATTCATTACTAGCTACCCACTGTTAGACAATGTTAAAACTTAGAACTACTGTTTCATTTTTTGTTTTTTGTTCTCAGCATAATGACAATCACTTGCAATGCTCGTCCAAGTTGTGCTTGGACCACACATATTGCACTAATCACACTAAGAACAAATGGATTGCTATTTTGTGATAATTCAAATTTTTGTACATTGAAAGTATAATGAATTTTTTACACTATCTATACTAAAATACCAATTATAGATGACAACAAATAGTAAGGTAAATTTTTTTAACTCGAGAAAAGAGGATAACTAACTTACTATAGCCGGTTAAGTTACCGTTAAGATATAAATCTTCTTACAATATATATGAATGTATAAAACTTAAATCCTTTCATTACATGTTAGTATGAAAAAACTTACCCCCAGGGGAGGTTGACGGGGTTGCGGTTGGAGACGACTTGGATGACTTTTCCGTCGACGGAGATGCCGTCAGTGCCGACGGGCTTGACGTCAGCATCAAAGATGCCAAGGGTGGAGTCATATTTGAGAAGGTGAGAGGCTTGCTTGACACCACCAGTGTCATTGATGGCAATGACATCAAGGGGAGAGTCTTTCCTACCATGCCAACACCTCAAGAAATTCCTTCCAATTCTTCCAAATCCATTGATGGCCACTTTCAACTTGGCCTCCACTACTCCCCTCTTGTTGTTCCCTCCTCCAATCTACAGTTTATAAATCCAATTCCATGTAATTATCACAAGAAATCACTTGTTATACAATAACAACAACAACAACAAACAACAAACACAGTGAATTCCCACAAGTGGGGTCTGGGGAGAGTAGTGTATACGCAGACCTTAACCCTACCTTTAAAAGGCCGAGAGGCTGTTTTCAGAAGACTCTCGGCTCATGAAAGATAAAAGGAGGGGCAATGACAAGCAAATATCTTGTTATACAACGACCAAAAATCAAAATTGTGGTAGTACAATTTAGATGTTATACAATGTTATCATTAATTTATGTGGTTTAAATTCTCTTTAAGAGTAGTGTCTATTCTTCCTTCAAACTTATGCAATTACCAATTTGCATCAAGATTTTGTGAGGGGCCATTTTCTTTTTCTTCTAAAGATCTATTTCTAACTCTCTTTGCTAACATTAGAGCACAAGAATTGCACTTGAGCATTAGCAAGAATATAGAATTACCTCAAACTTTTCAGCTCTACTTAGCCATTGTTCAAGTACTATCAAGATGACTAACAGTTAGAGGCTTAAAGTCTCCGACTTTTTCCTTAATCACAATAGACATGAAGTATACATATTCTTATTTTCTTCTTCTTTCTTTTTATTTGATTTGATTTGAGTAATATACACTGTGTTACACTATCATTATAGTTTAACCTGTGATAGCAGATTAGTTACCATATTTGTCAAGTTACCAATTAATGCTTGTCATATATACTTGTACTTATCTTATAATTGATCTGATATCTTTATGCTTGAATAAGTTATTAAACTCAATCATCCAAAGATAAAAATGCAATAATAGTACTCACAACAGAGGTTTGGAAAGCAACAACAGAGAGCAAGTCATCATTAGTTTTTCTTCCAAATGGAATAGCTGATGAGGTACGCAGCCCTGAGAATTCAGAGAATCCTTTGTTGCTGACCTGCATTCTCATCAATACAACAAACAAGAACTCAACAAAAATATTCATTGATCAAGTTAATAACAAGAAACAACAACAACAAAAAAAAAAAAAACCAGCGTAATTCCACAAAGTGGTGTCTCGGGAGGGTATAGTGTACACACACCTTACCCCCTCCTTTATGAAGGTAGAGAAGTTACCGGCAGACAATAACAAGGAAAAGGGACAATATTAATTATAGAGTAAGTGAAAGAAGGACCTGGAGAGAAGAGTTGGCTACTGAGAGAGCAGCCGAAGCCATTGTTCTTTTTAGAAATGCAGCAGAAGAATGTGGTATTTGGTGTGGAAGTTTAAGAAATATGGAAGGTATAAGGGGATGAGTAGGACAAAATGGATGGAGGGAAGAAAATGGATGAGATTATGGATCATAGCAGATAGATAGCCTCTCACTCATTGTATGGCTGTGGTTGCCTACTTGCATGTTCTTTTCCTTATGTGCTAGACCTTTTGTTTTTTCAACTATCCGGAATCTATTGGTCCGACTAATCTAGATGCGTATATATTTCTCACTTTTTTAATAAATGAGTTTAACTTCTTGAGCCGAGGTCTATCGGAAATAAACTCTCTACCTTTTCAAAGTAAGGATAAGGTATGCGTACGCATTAGCCTCCCCAGACCTCACTTGTAGGATTGCGTTGTGTTCGTCGTTGTTGTTGTTGTAATGAGTTTAACTTCTAAACACAAAAAGCTTAAACAACTTTACACTATCACTTAAAAGATAAGTGCTAGTAATTGTCTTTAACAAGTAAAATTAGTAACATGATAAATAAGGCAAATAACCTACTAGGACAAGGCAAATTATATTGATAGTGTAAAAGTTCTTGTCACTGTATATAAATTAAAACCTTAATTTATTCAAGGTAGTCTCTATTTTTAGAAATTAGTATTATTATACTTCTGTTTTATTTTAGCTGAATTATATGCTAAATCATGTGAAAAGACCTTTTAATTTTGTTTTGAATGTCTATGAGACCAAATTTTAGAGTGACATCTAACATTAAGAACTCTGACTTTTTAAAATAAAACTTGGAGATTTGAGAAACAATGTTGAAAAAATCAAGATTTTATTTTTATTTTTTTGAAATATTAATTATACATAAAGAAATATTGATATGTCGTATGAAATCTAATTCAGATGTGATCAATAAGGAAAAATTCTTTTTCTTTTGTTGTCAAAGAGTTGTTTTTGTTATTTTATGTTTCTTTTCTTATTTTTCTTCTGTTAAATTTTAAAGGTCCATATAAATTGGTCAGGTCACAGTTATTGCTATCCATAAGAAATTGCCACCTTGTCACTGAGAATCCCTGCCATTGGACAGCCAATGACTAGAAATCCTTTGTCCATATCAAACCTTATTACCTCATTAAAAGAATGTATTTCTTCACCTTTGGTCCCAATAATATTTTGTAAGGACTTCAAAAGGAACAATGTTATAAAATTGAAAGAAACATCAATCCTATTGCACAAATTGAGAGTGAAATTTGTGGCTTCAAAAAGTTTTCTTCCTTTATGTGATATCTACCCATATCCTTTGGATTTAAAATAATGTTACTACCATTTTATCAATAATTTGTTAGTAAATCTTTTTCTACTGTGGACGATGGGACAAATTAAATTATTCTTTCCTCTCTCTTCTCCTCCTTGTTTACTCGAAAGTCTTAATTCTATGGTAAAAAAAATGTTGTATAAATAATTAACACCCAAAAATATATTGTGTAATAATTAATCTTTTTATATTGTAATAGTATCCCAATCAAAGAGCTAATAATATTCTGATCTAAGGAACATGCCATAACAAAGGGATGGTCCATCTACACATATCATTTGTTTTATTCCTCTATTTGGGTCTAGTTTCAAGAAACACATTATATAAATTGTCAAAGAAGATAATAAGTGTAAATGGTATTGCTAGGTATAGTCTAAAGCTGTCAAACGGGCCGGGTTGGCCCTGTTCGGGACCGGCCCGGTAGTAGAGGGTCGGGCAGGGTTGGGTTGGGACGGGGACCGGAATATGCCGAGTAGTTTTTTGGTACCGGTTAACCGGACCGGAACGACCTATTATGGTCAAGTCACATGGGAACCGGTTAACCGGACCGGCCCGGCCCGATTCAATGGCTATTTTTTGATTTGTTTTAAAATTTTATAAAGTTGACGATTGTTATACAAAAAATAAAAAATAAATAAATAAACTCGGCCTGGCCCCTTAGGCCCGGAACCGTTCCGGTTCAATATTTGACCGGATGGTCCCGGACTCGTTAAGCCCGATTTGGAAAAACTTGTAGCCGGCCCGAATTGGTGACCGGCCGGTCACTTTTTTACTCAACCCGGTCTGGCCCGGCCCACCCCTTTGTCACCTATAGTATAGTTAGATATCTTTATAACAGTATCTCTATAAAACAGTCATTAACTATAAAAGTCAATTTTTTCTCGGAACCCATATTTATGTTATGTTATAATATATATCATTTATATATAACAACACTTCACTATATCAACCAAAAAATATCGAAACAAACAAGACTGATATAAAAAGATTTGACCGCATATTATTGTAATATGAACTGCATAACATATTATACAATGCTTCTCATATTATGTGTAGATGTATTTCTAGGTAATTTGAACTGCATTTCTCTCGATCAAATTATACAATTCTTCTCAATTTTCCTGACTAATTTACAAATGTGGTCCAGGACTTGTTCATTAGACCACTCTAATGAATGTAGCAAATCCAATTATGAGATAAAGAAGATACATTTGAACAACTACACCTCATAAAATCAAAGGTTTTGTGATGTTCTGGTAGTTTTTCTGGTCGGCCGCCACACCCCACTAGCAGTTCTGATAGTCTTAGGAGGGTCCTTCAGAGATGTAGTAAGCTGAACTTCCAGTTTTGAAGGGTCCAAAGACAACATTTCGCGGATAAAATCATCTAAATCGAAACCACTTCCTGTATCTATGCTATTGTCCTTGATGTTAGCCGAGGAGGAACCGGCTGATTCTTCTGTGCTGATGTTAGTCGAGGAGGAGCCGGTTGATTCTTCTGCGCTCCCATCAGTGTCATCTCCAGCAGTAGTATTAGAAGACTCTTGTACCTTGTAATAAGAGTTCTGATCCAAATTCAAGAGCCTCTTTATGCTATCAATCGCCGGATCAATGACATCTAAGAAACCCATAATCCATGACTCATCATCGACAACTTCAGTGCGCTGTTACATAGGGAAAAAGAGATCATTTCTCAGTCCAGTGAACTTATCTAGCTTCATTAGTTTTACGATGATTCCTATACATAGACTACATTGACTAGGTGCAAGTATTCTGAAGCTAAAAGACAGTTTACTACAACAAAGATAGGTGGCCAATGCTACAATCAGTGTTAAAGTGTAAACAAGGACATCTAATGAAGTAAAGATGNTTGATACTACTGTCTGTTAAAAATGCATAGGATAGGTATTTGAATTGTTCATTATTCCTTTTTCTTGGTTGTCAAAGTTGCAAGTTTTACTGTCTTAGACTGTTGCCTCATTTAGTGATTTGTGACTTGCGGGTAAGGGTGGTTCGGGTACAAAGGGTTCGGTAGCGTTTTGAAACACTTAATTTCTAACTTGAATCCTTAATGTTCATAGAGTTGACCTGAAAACAAATGGAAAAGCTCTGCCGGCTTCATAAATTGTATTCATCTCTTTTAGTCTTTCATCTTCTATTTACCATGTCAAGAGCTTGTTTCTTTTTAGTGAGTTTTTCATTTGCCAAAGGTTGTAAAGGAGGTCAGTCGATTATTCCATTGAAAATTAAGAACATATAAAAAAGAAACAAAATGCAGGATTACTTCTAACTTCAGTAGAAATTTTTTAATATTTAAAAGAAAAGTCTTACAATCCAAACTGGTTGATGCCTTGGATCCATTTCAGATGCCCTCCGGAATAAAACTCGTGCGAGGTTTGCACTGGAGTGCTTGTATTCTATCAAAGCAAGTGACTGGAGAAGAACAGGATCTCTAGGATTTACCATATGCCCTATTGTCAGAAGTTTCCTTCCTTGGTCAATGTTTTCATGATTAGCTTCAAAAACTCCCCACACATGCCACGCAAACCGATTTTTTGGACTGGCCTGAACTGCTTTCTGCTTTGTCAGGTGTATAAAAAATAAAAGAAAAATAAATAAGGTTGAAATTAAATTAAAAAAGGCATAAAATAAATAGGAAATGCTCAATGATGATAGCAAAGAATCAACTTCGGAAAATACAAACCTCGAATAGCTGCCTAGCAGCACGATTATTCTCTAACTGAGCCTCTAGTTGAGCCCATGCCTACGCAAGAGAGTACAGAGCCACTATCAGGAATCCATAAAGACGTGTACGAACCATTGAAAAATAGCCAAGACGGATTAAAGTTTTTGGATAACTCTTACCAGCCAACTAGCACAACTTTTTCGGTTACACTTTGTTGCCTGTTTGAACAAATAGCGGGCTCTTTCATATCGTTTTGCTTTAGCTTCAAGGAGTGCAAGAGTTTGGTATACGTACTCGTTACCTCCACAAAACTTGAGGCCTTTGCCAAGAAGATTTCTTGCCTTTTTTATATTCCCTTGCTTCAGCTCTAAAACTGCCCATCCATGCCAGGCTGCAATATGCTTCTTGTCAGCAACTGTGGCAGCATCGAATAGTTCTCTAGCTCTCCGTATATTACCCATCCTATTTTCCAGAATAGCCCAGCACTAGTCCAAAGGAGTAAGTTTGGTGAACTTCTGATACAAAAGATAAGTTGCAAGAAGACATGTAGTAGGTCATATTGTTTTCAATGTAGGCACATCATTTGCAAACGGATAATCTGACCTTGAATCCTCTTTAAACTAATTCTTTCTATCCACTACGAATACCTAACAGACTCAAGGACGAATCCACTGATCCATGTTAGGACTTAGGAGACAGTCAAGGATTTCTTATGAAAATTCTCTTCTTCGATATTTGAAATTTTGAACTTTTTTAAGAGAAGCATTACCAAACGACCTTAGACATGATCAGTGGCGGAACCAGAATTTTCACTAAGGGGAATCAAAATATAAATAAGTAAGCATGCGAAGAAATCAAGGGGAGTCAACATATAGTATATATACATAAACAATAAAAATTTAACCTATCTACGCAGTGTAATTTTTTGACGAAGGGGTGTCACTTGACTCCCCTTGCTAATGAGTCGCTCCGCCACTGGGCATGATTTTGCCTGTTGCAAGGTGAATAATTGCATAACATAGTCAAGTTTGTATATGAATCAGCTGTTCCACATGCCCAAATTTCTTTAATGTACAAAGTTAAAGATCACTAAGAAACTGAACATAATATACTATAAATGATCTTTACTCCATCAAGGAATATGATATTTGTTTAAGTTGTAAATCATTAGTACTAAATCTGCTATCAAACACAAGTAAAAACTATGTGCTTAAACAACATATTCGACAGACTTGAAAATCAAATTATGCATTACAGTCTGCTAGTAGAGAAACTTTTAACTTACAACAGATCCCTATTCTAGCTCAAGATTAACGTATAATATGGAAGTATAGGAGAAGACTAAATACACTCATAACACTTATAACACTAACCTGCCAAATGTAAGGATTTTCTCCTTGTGTTGCCTGGCAGCCTTTTTCGTAAACAGTTCTGGCTTCATTTAATTTTGATTGCTTACTCAAAATCTTTCCCAAAGCAACATATGGTCTCCCATCTTCTGGCCAGACATCGATACACTCCATGCGTAAAAGATCCAGAAATCAGTAACATTATTAACAAATAATGAAGTGTCCTCTGGATATCAAGAGAAAAGAACAAGGAATGGTAAATTGTTTTTTGGGATCAACGAATGCTACCTGTTGCAAAATTTTCTCTGCATCTGCGTACTGATACTTTCGAGCCAAAATCTTTGCCCTATATAGAGCTAAGTCTAAATTGACTTTAAGTGGCTTCTCTCCAGAACCTGATTCCAGTCTGTTTGGCTCAAAAATTGGCATCTTCTTTGCAAATATCCTAAGTCCATCATCAAGTGGAAATGACGAGGAAGATGGCTGCTCTTCCAAGAGATCATTTCTGTCTTGGGAATTCTCAAAGTTACGCATCTCTTCCCCTTTTTCATCACCAACTTCCCCATAAGGGTCCTTCACCGGCCTACGAATCACAAGTAACTCTTCCAAGGACTTCTTTGTAGTGCTGATCTCATCAGCAACTTCATCAGCGTAACATCTATCTTGGCTATCAAACTTAGAAGAAGATCTTGATGTTTCTGGATTTTCTTCAAGAAGTGGTGATGAGGAAGATGACTCCTGGGAACAAAAGGGAGGTAAAAGAGGATGTGAAGACGATGGTTGGGATGTTCTGAAGGGGACGGAAAAATGAAACTTAGGATTGTGGTTCTGAGAATGATAGAAGAGAGTGAAATTAGAGCTCGAAGGAGAAGTAAATGAAAATTGACTCATTGCTTTTCCTGTATCTACGCTTGTTCTGGTAAAACTGTTCTACAATTTACGGAAGACAATGTTCTACACATGTTCTGGTGAGGTTCTGGAGAAAGGAAAAGATTATGTGTAAAGAGTCACTGAGATCCTATAATTAGTAAGAATATAGATCACATCGGTTTCTATCTTCACAGGAGATGAAAGAATAATAACGAAAAGAAAGACTGATTCTTTGGGATCCTTCCTTTCTTAAAATGGAACGAAAAGACATAGAATAAGGCCAATTCCCGAAATGCCTTTCTGGATATTCTTCAATGTCCCGGCTGCTAATCAACTTCAGAGCTTTTAAGAAAATTAATGTGAATAGCTCAAACTTTTTGATATTTCAACGGATTCTGATAAACAAGGGTTATCTGATAATATTCAAGACTGCCCTTTATCTGTATCAATCCAACAGCATCCTGTTACTTTGAAATGAATTCAAGACAAGAGAAGATGGAGAGAAACAATTTTCTTCATCACTATCACATACTCTCTTTTCAACAACTCGAAGAATGTTCTACTTACTTCTATAAATAGCAAATCAATACACTATTCACAAGAAACATTACATAAGGCAACTTTAATCTACAATGGGATGTTTCCTAAAGGACTTCATACACAAACTAAAATCACCTTAAAAGTTTACCTTCGCTTGGTAACAGAATCAGGGGCAGATTTAGGGGCGGAAGGGAGTTCACCCGAACCTCCAAAGACAAAATCCATTTTTTAACTCTATATATTATGTTTTGAATCCCCTTGACACAACCTAAAAGCATAGCCTAATGGTCAAAGGGGTTCAAAACCTTTGTAAGGTCATTGGTTCAATTCACACTAGTTACAATCTTTTTTATCTTTTTTCTTTTTTGAATCCCCTTAGCGAAAATCCTGCCTCTGCCACCGAACAGAATAGGTAATGCCTTTTAGCTCAGAGTACTATGCTAAAAAGATACAAATGGGCTAAAAGGAGAAAACATGATCCACACACTAAACCTTTGAAAATAATGATCACTGTTTTCTAAGGCAGACAAATCAAATTATTTTAATTGTTGAGTGTGCGAACAAGGTCCTACATTAGTAGCCGAGAAGATTGGGAGCCTATATATAAGGTGTAAGGACTTCTTAACGGTGTGAGGTTTTTTGAGAAAAACCTATATGTTTGGACCAAAACAGACAATATAACATCATGTTAATTAAGAGTATCTTCGGGCTGGTTGATCCCAACAAATATGCTCAATGCAGTAGATATTCCAAGAACATATTATTAAATCACTCAACCAAGTTAAAATAATTAACTTGGATAACTTTAATTCTAATATTAAAACTCTATTAACATGCAGCTAAATGTGTCCTTNACTATAGTTTGCTAGGGGAAAAAAACTAGAGTGTGTCCTTGCAAACTACTAGTACTTCATTTAAGCTATAAAAAAACTGTCTCATTAAAAAAGAAAAAGAACTATAGTCTGCAAATACATATCTATCAACATTTGAGAAACAAAAGTGAGGTAAAATGTGAAACTTACTAGTACTACTGAAGGTAAAGAAAACCACTGATTTCCCACCAAATATGAGAATTCTTGTTTCTTGAATGCCACCTGTGTAAACTGAAAGATGGGGTTGGTTTGTTGGGGTGGTAGGGGTGAATATGCAGAGATAGAAGAAGAGGAAGAAGTAGAAGTTAGAAAAATGGTGAATGGAAGTATAGAAGTGTTTACTGTAAGTGCAGGCAAAGTGACTGAAGTGGATGAGATTGTTGATGACTTGGAGATTGCATTTGGCTTTACTCTTTAACTGAATGGCTGTGGTTTGTACGTGTATGCACCTTCACCCCCTTGTATTTTTCTTTTTCTTTTTCTTTTTCTCTTTTAATTGACTGTAATAATTATTTGAGCATTGTTACTTTTGGATTTAAGTTATAAGTATACGCTAATAATATAAAATATTTATGCTATCATTGTAGCTTAACCTGTAATTGCAGGTTAATTAGTATTTTTATCAAATTATTAATTAATATTTATTATAAAATTTTACATATAATTATCTTATAAATGTTCTAATTGATTTCAAAATTATTGTAGGAAATAATTTAACGAGAATATTTAAGATTTCATATTTACTGAATTTTTCGAGTTTTGTACTTTTACATGTAATTGTCATATTTACCTTACCCATCTTGTAAAAATAGTCCACAAGTTAAACAATGTTGCTTGAAACTAATAGGCTTATACATTTTTGAGATGATGGATCCCAGAACTTTTATTATAATGGTAAATTGTCATACTTTATTTTATTCACTAGTGAATTTTTCCGCATTACGCGCGGTCATAAGAAACATTAATTTGAATTTACAAAATGATCATTTCTTAATACTTGAACTCTCAAACAAAAATCACCTTAAGAAACATTAATTTGAATTTACAAAATAATCATTTCTTAATACTTGAACTCTCAAACAAAAATCACCTTAACGTATGCATTCTGGGGATTTTTTCACGAGATATTGATGACAGTCATGCATTTGACTTTGTTGAGTTTGTGTTAGCACTAAAATGGACTATACCATAATTTTTATTATAAAAGTAGTCAAATTATAAAGATTCAGAGCGAGTAAACCTAATTAATTTGAAATTATAGTATAGTTGTTTGATATAATTAATGATATAGAATTTTTTTTTCTTGGAGTATTGTTATCATTATTAAATTTTTATAAATCAAATCCTAGACATTACAACCGAACCTTTTATTATATTTGAAGCTGGACATTAATAACGCATATAACCTGAGCAAAAATAAACTTGACAAAATATACGCTTGAGCATCTAATATACACATTTTAGTTTTTAAAATAAAAACCGTTGTCATATGGCTACTTGATCGTTACATTTCATATGGCTAAAACTTTACAATGAGCTAATCAAACAGCCCTTCTTAGTTTTGATCCAGAAGCTAGGTATTTATGGCTATTGGATCGTTATATTTCTACATACTTATTGTGGAGTGTTATTGTTTCCGTTATCGGTGTAAATGACATAATGGATTGCTATGTAAATGGAAATATATACCTAATTTTGTCCCTCTCCTATTAAATTTAATTTTTAGCATTCAAATATGTGTTTTTAGTGTTTACCATGTTAATTTTTAATTTTGCATTTTAATTAACTTTATCTTTTGAGAAAGTTGAAAAGTACGTGAATAGTCACATCTATAGTATTTTTTTTTTTTGTTGTAAGAGGGGAAACTCGCAGCCGCTACAATCTCTGCCACAGTCTCTGCCCTTCGAGTGAGCACTTTGTGCGCAGTGGGTAAACCTCCCTCTGTGTAATAGCCTGCAAACTACACAGAGAATATAAACCGCACTAGACAAGCCCTGTGCGACAGGCTCAACCCGAGAAGGCATTGAGGGGGGATCAATCCCAAGTTATCCGTATGGATAACCGCCCTCCAAACCAACTGGGTAACCCAAAGGGTTACATCTATAAGTATGTTATAACATTAGAATTCTTGAGTTTTGTGTTGTTAGCTTAAAAGAAGACAAATGAAAATCATGCCATCTAGCTCAATTGGATAGAATTTTTATAACAAATTAAATTCCATCTAACAAAGAACTTTCTTCCCCTGCGCTATTTCTACATTTTACACCTCACAACTCTCATACTGTGCACGTAAATATTATACACTCTCAAACCAAAAACAAATAAATTATATACTCAAATGCATGGTGCCTGGACACGTTCAGTTCTTTCATATTATCTAGACTCCCATATTTCCCTGTTTCTAATCTTCACTTTCTACCCTAAAAAATCAAGCTACGACTACACAATATTGTTGGTCTAAATAATAAAATATTTAAAGGACAAACCCTTTCTCAGATATCTAAATATGAGTGAGATGTCTCAACTGCATTGTTGAAAAATCTACCGGTAAATCATGACTTATAATTTTAATATTTTATCAAGAATACTATTCAAACAGTGGAGTTGAGCTTATTCAGGAGCGATGTGATTAATCTGCCATCAAGATTACATCCTGGGTCTTCCCGTTCCACCATCTGGCTTATGTTTTTCATGTAGCATTCAGACCGAATGACTCTATGAAATTATGTGGATATTTTCACATATTATGGATAACGTAGGAGACATCTCTATTTTAATTTGCCTCTGACCATCAAATGAAATCTGTCCTCCTCTCTTTGAAAGAAGGGACGCTTCCGGTTCTATTGGTGCTTGAATAATTTTATCTTCTCCATGTTACTATAATATAGATAAACCAAATGAGGATGAAAAAGTGATGATTCTTGGCCTGTATTTATAGAATGATGACCGGGGTGCATACTTAGGAATATGTATAAACTTTACATGGAGAAAGAAAAATTAACCATCCACTTACTCAGGTTACTTAAGAGCTTTTATTAAAATTTAATGTGAAGAAGCTTTTCAGTTTGAAACGGATAAAAATAGTGGCGTGAAACGGACATGAGTGGGATGCAATAATTTAGAAATAGAAACAAAAAAAAAAAGGGGGGGGGGGG
>AWOL01S0280233.1:0-11799 GCA_000715115.1 Nicotiana otophora
AGTACCTGTTAAAAGAAGGGTACAAGAATGATTTAATTTGTCCTTGTGTCTTTATAAAAAGATTTGGATCTTGTTATAATCGCCGTGTATGTTGATGATTTAAATATCATTGGAACTCGTGGAGAGCTTCCTAAAGCAGTAAACTGTTTAAGAAAGAATTTGAAATGAAAGATCTTGGAAAGATAAAATTTTGTCTTAGTCTACAAATTGAGTATATGAAAGATGAAATTTTTGTCCATCAATCAACATACGCTGAAAAGATTTTAAAGCGATTATATATGGATAAAGCACATTCATTGAGTACCCCGATGGTTGTGAGATCACTTGATATAAATAAAGATCCATTCCGACCTCATGAAAATAATGAAGAGCTTCTTGGTCCCGAAGTACCATATCTTAGTGCAATTGGTGCACTAATGTATCTTGCTAACACTACAAGATTGAGATGCGAAGGCTCAGAGATGTGAATTGATGCTCTCATCAGGGGGATTTAATACGTGTGTACTATTTTCCCTTACAAGATTTTTAATGAGGCAACCAAAAGACGTATTTCTAAATATCTGTACTTTTTTTCCTTCATTGGAATTTTTTTTCCCATAGGTTTTTTTCTAATAAAGTTTTAACGAGGCACATTATCTATGGATATCCAAGGGGGAGTGTTATAAGAAAATTAAATTATTGTGTATGTCTATTCTTCTCCATTATCTCCATAACTCCCAATAATTTAATAATTATGGAATTATGATTGTAACTTCATAACCCCCTCCGTGATCTTTTTCTCAAATGTTCAATGACATATTTTGCAATAGTGATTATTCATTTTTCATGCTTATATAAAAGCCTTGTAATAAATAGAAAAATACACACAATTGAAGAACAAATAAAAATCTCTCCTTTCTCTTTATCTCTATTTCTTGTTCATATTTTACTAAATTGCTTTAATTTCAACTTTAAAATTGAGAACCTACGGGTTTTTAAGATTTTCAATACCCATATTTTCCGAAGCGACACTTTATTCCACTCCTTTCATTTATACTTAAGCGCGATTGCTATAAAGCTAAAACTATTTGACAAACATATTTGACAAAAACGTTTTACGTTATTAAAAGGAAAAGGCTGAATAGGACCCACAACCGGCAACCACCCACTCCACTCCACGCAACTCCTATGAGATCATCATTGGTTTTAGTTAAAGTTAATCCCCTCCGTAATTACTGTCATAAAAATATTCGGAATTGATCCTTATGCTTTTCCTAGTAGGGTTTGGAACTGGGTTTTCACAGCTCAATCTCTGTCAAAAACATTAAACCCAATTGAGAATTGGGAATGAAAGGGTCAAACGAAGCGGATTGGGAAATGAGGCCAAGCGGTATGCTTGTTCAAAGGAGAGAAGATGATTCTGCTTCTCCTAATCCCACCACTATCACAATCAAGGTCTCTTATGCTTCTCAAGACTTCGACCTCCCTGTCCCCTATGAATTCACTTTTGGTATGAATTTTAGATCCCTTTGCTTTGTTATAGTGTATATGTCACAAACTTCTGTGCTTCTCTTTGATTTAGTATGAGTTTGTGTTATTTTGGTATTGACTTATAAAGCGTTACTAGGCCAAATCCGAGCAGAGTCAAAAAAAATAAAAAAAATAGGTGATTCCTTTTTATTGGTCTAAGCCTTAGAGAATGGAGTTAGCTGATACCTGTGATGGTGGTTGAGGTGCGCGCAAGCTGGTCGGAACACCGGTCATTTAAAAAAAATAAAAAAAAGAAAAAAAGGAAAAAAGGATTACTAGGCATGGCTAATCTGGTTGCACTAACTATGCTCCACTTGGTTTGTTTTCTCGTTGATAGGTTTCATTGATGACCTAAACTCTTTACATGTTTTTGCATCTAAGTGTACATATTCCCCACTAGTGGGATTCTACTGGGTTGTTGTTGTTGCATCTAAGTGTACATATTCTTACTTATATGCTAGTCATTGTCTGCCTAGTCGCATTGCTGCTTCCCTTATATGCAGAAGAGGGTGAGATTGACTGATTTTCGGGTTTTGATGATGCCAGATAGTTAAAAATTAAGGTAATCATCTAGTTATGGATGCTATAAGTTCAAAGTTCTCTGGCTCTGAGGAGCCTTGTAATTTTAGAGCTTGGAAAGAGGTTATCTTTTCGGTAAAGCCTCTTCATATCTATCCTTAGAGGGTTTTTCAATACAGTTGATAACTGCTTGCTACCTCCTCGTCCTTTTTCTTTCATTTTGTTTTTCAAAAATGATGGTGTTTAGGAAAGCTTGTGCCCATGTCAACTATTTCATTGGGACCTGCATTCTCCACCACGGTTTTGGCAGATTGAAAGAAGTCAACATAGACTGATTTGTAATTAGAATAGGAGCAAATGGAATGGTAGCTATCTATATTTAAAGATGAGGAGAATAGTTTATTGTGATAACCAACTACACCATGATGCCTGCTTAAGCTCTTACCCTTTTCTTTTTTATCACCATAAATGAGAGCTTATATTACTCCAAAGTAATGTGTGTGACATTGTTATTTGTGATCTGTTTCAGCATGTGTATACCTTTCTCAACTCAAACCAAGCTAGCAAAGGTAGTTTTTATTGTCAACGTAGTTTGTTGGATTTACTAAATTAACTGATTATAAATCACCATTGCATCTACTATATGTATACATGCAGTGTTATATATTGGTAACGATACTCTGTCGTTATGCTTCTAATGCCAATCAAATATGGATACAGGTGAAGTAAAAAGTGTCATTTCCCAAATAATTGGTTTGGAGCCGAAGGTGCAAAAACTTCTGTTCCGAGGAAAAGAAAAAGAAGATCATGAATACCTCCACTTGGCTGGTGTGAAAGACAATTCCAAAGTGTTAGTTATGGAGGAAAAAACAGTTGAGGACAAAAATCCCGAAGAGGTTAAGTTAACCACTGAAATATCAAGAGGAGCTGAAGCAGTTTATGAAGTGAGAAAAGAAGTGGATAAGCTCTCAGAGCAGGTTGATTCCTTTCATTCTAAGGTGACTATGACACCATGATCTCGTAATTTGAAGTCTTACTTTGGTCTTCATTACCATAGGTCTCTGCTGTACAAACAGTTGTTTTTGGTGGTTCCAATGTTGAGGACAAGGATATTATCTGTCTGACAGAGATGCTGATGAGGCAGCTGCTGAAATTGGATGGCATTGATGCTGAAGGAGAAGGGAAAGTACAAAGAAAGATGGAGGTTTGTTTCCTAGGCAATTAAGATATTCTGGACCTGTCAAATTATTAAGTCTATCCTAGCTTGACTTTCTACTGTTGCCAATGATTTTATATGCCATTAGCTGGACTTTGAAGTGTATTTGATATTCTTCACCCGGGTAGCACTTGGTTTTGCTTCTGGTGACTTAACACTTGCGTAAAACTGAGCTGAAGAGCTTTGCTAGTCATGTGTAGAGAACCACACTGGACAGATAAAATGTCAAACCCTCAAAGTTTGGAGATCTGAGGCTGTAGGCATAATTCCCTTGGTGTTCCTGCTTGCAGTATCATGCGTTTTGTCGTATATTATACTTTTACTAATCCTGTATGTTGTTTTATAGTTTATTGCATGCGATTTGATTTTTTGTATTCAAACATAACCATGTGACATAGCTTGGAAGTCTACGAAAACATACCCTGTCCCTCTAAATCTTGAAAATAATTACTCCCTCCATCCCAATTTATGTGACACCGTTTGACTAGGCACATAGTTTAAGAAAGAGATAAAGACTTTAGAAACTTGTCTAAAACAAGCCTTAGATATTGTGTGGTTGTAAATCATCTTATTAAGGGTAAGTAAAATGGGAATTTTGAAGTTAAATTGTTTCAAAATATAGAAAGGTGACATTCATTTTGGGACAGACTAAAAAGGAAAGAATGCCATATAAATTGGGATGGAGGGAGTATGCTATATTTTTTGATAAGGTAATTCTTTTGAGTAAAAAAACACATCAAGAAAGAGCTGGTAATTACATTGCAAATGGCCAAATGCAAAGTATCAACATAGCAGGAAGATAGGTTGTGTAGTGAGTTGATAAAGCCTAACATAGCTTCATAATAATTACCTTCACTT
The DNA here is from genome assembly GCA_000715115.1 of Nicotiana otophora. Taxonomy (NCBI): domain Eukaryota; kingdom Viridiplantae; phylum Streptophyta; class Magnoliopsida; order Solanales; family Solanaceae; genus Nicotiana; species Nicotiana otophora. The sequence continues at coordinate 4,103 of AWOL01S0280233.1, forward strand.
TGACACCAAGATATCCATATACACTACAAGAATGCCTTTATCCCTAACAAGTTGGGGTTGTCTATATGAATCCCCACTTTCTATGTCGCTCCATTAAGCTCATCGCACCTCACGTTCACTATTCTTATGTTTGCTAAACTTTCGGTGCTTATGTTTTGTCTTACTTTCACTTATCCTAAAACCCATACTCAAGAGTGCTTCTCCATAGTTCAAGCTTTTGGTTGAAACTTTCGCTAGTTTTGTGAATCGACTAAACAAATTATTGACCTAGATTTGTGTTGGCCCCCAGTGGACTAGTTTATTTACCATGATATTGCTCCTAATAGATGTGGGCCCAACCTTTAAAGCAGAATCCCTATGAAAAGATGGTTGTGCCATAGGGTGCGGCAAGGAAAATGCATTCGAAGATCTGGTTTTTTTCTTCAATTGAAAAAGAAGAATGCCAAGAATGGTCCATGTTTTGTTTTATATGAAGGAAATATACTTTTTGACCGTCGTGGTATGATTCTGCGAGCCATATCTCCGCTCCCTCTTTCTTGTTGTGATAGCTGTTTTTTTGACTGCCCATCTTTATGATTTGTTAGTTAATTATTATGTAGATAAGCATAGTCCTACATGGAATATGAGTAGTATAAGTATTGTGTATTGTTATAAATAGGGGTACATGTATTATAGTTAAAATTATCAATAATATAATTTTTCCGTGTATTATTTCGCACATGGTATCTGTGCGGCAGTGAGAAAACATCTGGGAAAGAAAACCCATCCAAAAAAGCCGTCGTGCTTCAATTCCGACGACCTTTTTAGGGTTGTTTTTCGTCAAACCAATTTCCATCGGTGTTGTGCAAAAAACCAACACTACCACAAGGTCCCCCAAGCCCCGGCGACCAAACCCCAACAAACACTCCGGCAACCAACATCTCACGCACCACCACGCGCCGATCAGAGGTTTTTCTTTTTCGGCAAGATCTACAGCGCGTGGAGCACTTTCCGGCCACTTTTTGACGAAATTTTTTTAGAATAGTTAGATCGCCTTCAAATTCTGAGCCTACCCATAATTTTATTTTTTAATTTCGAGCACTTTGAAAGTTTTTCCGGCAGCAGTGCAATGTTTTTCAGGCAAACTACAGTTGATTCTTTGTTTTAGTTGGTGCTAATTTGCTAGACCTTTTTTCTATCTAACAAATGTCTTTGGGAGTTGATGCTTTTGGGTCTAAAAACACGGGTTCTGGAAGTTCCGATATTATTATTACCTCAGAACCTTTAATGGGAAGTTTAAACTATTTAGCTTGGGCTTCGTTTGTCCAATTGTGGGGTAAAGGTCAAGGTGTTCAAGATCATTTAACAAAAAAGGGTAGCGAAGGAGATGAAAAGGCCAAAGCACTTTGGGAGAAGGTCGATGCTCAGTTATGTAGTATCTTGTGGCGATCTATTGATTCCAAGTTGATGCCCTTGTTCCGTCCATTCCAGATATGTTATTTAGTTTGGGAAAAGGCTCGTACTTTATACTCTAATGACATATCTCGTTTCTATGATGTGATATTGCGAATGACAAGCTTGATGAAACAAGAATTGGATATGTCTACTTACTTGGAACAAGTATAGGTAGTCATGGAAGAATTTGAGAAGTTGATGCTAGTTTCTGCTGGTATTGAAAAGCAACAAGAGCAACGATAGAAGATGTTTCTAGTTCTTACACTCGCTGGACTTCCAAATGACTATGATTCAGTACGTGACCAGATTTTGGCTTGTTCGACTGCCCCTACAGTTGATGAATTATTCTCTCGATTACTTCGCCTTGCTGCAGTACCAAGTCACCTAGTGATCTCATCACAAACAAGTGATTCCTCGCATCCCAGACAGTGGAAAATCGGGCATCTCAAACTATGGAGAATAGACGAGGAGGAGGTTGTTTTGAAAGATCTAGACCCAAGTATTCTTATTGTCACAAACTTGGACACACTCGTGAAGTGTGCTATTCTTTACATGGTCGACCACCCAAAAATGCTTATGTTGCTCATACCGAGACTATAGGTAGCCAGAGATTTTCTTTATCTGAAGGAGAATATAATGAGTTCCTTCAGTATCGAGCAAGTAAGCAGACATCTCCACAAGTAGCCTCGATTGCTCAGAAGTATCAGGTTGCTAGTAATTCTTTTGCTTGTGTTTCCTAGTCTAGTACTCTTGGACCATGGGTCATGGACTCAGGCGCTTCTGATCATATCTCTAGTAATAAATCTCTTTTGTCGAATATTGTGTATTCACAATCTCTTCCCACGGTTACTTTAGCCAATGGGTTTCAAACTAAAGCACAAGGAGTTGGACAAGTTAATCCCCTTTCTTTTGTCACTCTAGATTCCGTTCTTTATGTCTCTGACTGCCCTTTTAGTCTCGCATCTGTTGCTCGTTTGACTCGTGCTTTCTATTGTGGTATATATTTTATTGATGATTCTTTATTATGCAGGACCGCAGTACGGGACAGACGATTGGCACAGGGCGTGAAACAGAAGGTCTTTACTACCTTAACTCACTCAATCCCTCCAAAGCATGTCTAGTTATAGATCCTCCGGAGCTAATTCACAGACGTTTAGGACATTCAGGTTTATCCAAGCTTCAGAAGATGGTGTCTAGTTTGTCTAGTTTGTCTACATTAGATTGTGACTCGTGTCAGCTTGGGAAACATACCCGAGCCTCCTTTCTGCGTAGTGTTGAGAGTCATGTAGAGTCTGTTTTCTCTTTAGTTCATTATGATATATGGGGTACTACTAGAGTCAGTTCAACCTTGGGATTTTGTTATTTTATTAGTTTCATTGATGATTATTCAAGATGTACTTGGCTTTTCTTAATGAAAGATCGTTCTGAGTTGTTTTCTATATTCTAGAATTTTTTTGCTGAAATTAAAAATCAGTTTGGTGTTTTTATTCGCACTTTTCGCAGTGATAATACCTTAGAATATTTGTCCTCTCCATTTCAGCAGTTTATACTTCTCTAAGGAATTATTCATCAGACAAGATGTCTGTATACCCCTCAGCAAAATGGGTTGCAGAGAGAAAGAATAGCACCTCATTGAGATTGCTCGCACACTTCTCATCGAATCTCGTGCTCCGTTGCGTTTTTGGGGCGATGCAGTTCTCACAACTTGTTATTTGATTAATCGGATGCCTTTATCTCCCATAGATTTCGTATTCAGTATTGTTTCCCCAGTCACCCTTATACTCTCTTCCCCCTCGTGTTTTTGGGAGCACATATTTTGTTCATAACTTAGTCCCCGAGAAAGATAATTTAGCTCCCCGTGCTCTCAAGTGTGTCTTCCTTGATTATTCTCGTGTTTAGAAGGGATATTGTTGTTACTCACCTGATCTTCGTAGGTACCTTATGTCAGCTTACGTCATATTTTTTGAGTCTATACCTTTCTTTACCTCTTCTGACCACCTTGATATATCTGAGGTCTTACGTATACCGACCTTTGAGGAGTTTACATAGCTCCTCCTCCACCTTCAACCACAGAAGTCTTACCTATACCAACCGTTGAGGAGTCTAGTGTTGCTCCTCCTAGATCCCCAACTGTTGAGGAGTCTAGTGTTGCCCCTCTTAGATCCCCAACCACAGGAACATCACTCTTGACTTATCATCGCCGTCCGCGCCCAGCCGATTCACGTCTCCTACTGCGGACTTGTCTCCTAGTATACCAATTGCACTTCGGAAACGTATACGGACCATACTTAATCCTAATCCCCATTATGTCGGTTTAAGTTATTGTTTGTCATCACCCCATTATACTTTTATATCTTTTTTGTCCTCTGTTTTCATCCCTAAGTCTACAGGTGAAGCATTGTTTCATCTAGGATTTTTGACAGGCTATGATTGACGAGATGTCTGTTTTACATACGAATGGTACTTAGCAGCTTGCTCCTTTTCCTACAGGTAAATCTACTGTTGGTTGTCGTTGGGTTTATGCAGTCAAGGTCGGTCCGGATGGCAAGGTTGATCGACTTAAGGCCCGTCTTGTTGCCAAGGGATATACTCAGATATTTGGGCTCGATTACAGTGATACATTCTCTCCCGTGGCTAAGATAGCATTAGTCCATCTTTTTCTATCCATGGCTGATGTTCGTCATTGGCCTCTCTATCAGCTGGACATTAAGAATGCTTTTCTACACGGTGACCTTGAGGATGGAGTTTATATGGAGCAACCACATGGGTTTGTTGCTCATGGGGTCTCGTGGCATTGTATGTCGCTTGCGCCGGTCACTTATGGTCTAAGGCAGTCTCCTTGAGCCTGGTTTGGCAAGTTCAACACAATTATCCAGGAGTTTGGCATAACTCGTAGTGAAGTAGTGTTTTATCGACATTCTCCTTCAAGTCTCTGTATTTATCTAGTGGTCTATGTTGACGATATTGTTAATTACCGGCAATGATCAGGATGGTATTACTAAATTGAAGCAACATCTCTTTCAACTCTTTCAAACTAAGGATCTGGGCAGACTAAAGTATTTTTTGGGTATTGAGGTCGCTCAGTCTAGCTCAGGTATTGTGATCTCACATCGGAAGTATGCTTTAGACATTCTTGAGGACATGGGGAGCCGCTTAGCGATCCTCTAAGATATAGGCGGTTGGTTGGTAATTTAAATTATCTCACAGTGACTAGACCTGACATTTCCTTTCCTGTGAGTGTTGTAAGTCAGTTAATGGATTCTCCCTGTGATAGTCATTGAGATGCAGTTGTCTGTATTCTTCGGTCTATAAAATCAGCTCCAGGTAAAGGGTTATTGTTTGAGGATTGAGGCCATGAGCAGATCGTTGGATACTCAGATGCTGATTGGGCAGGGTCACTTTCTGATAGACGTTCTGCGTTTGGATATTGTGTTTTAGTAGGTGGTGTCTTGGAAGAGCAAGAAACAAAATGTAGTTGCTCGGTCTAGTACAGAAGTAGAATATCGAGCAATGGCTATGGCAACATGTGAGCTAGTTTGGATCAAATAATTGCTCAAGGAGTTGAAATTTGGTGAAATCAACTAGATGGAACTTGTGTGCGATAATCAAGCTGCCCTTCTTATTGCATCAAATCTGGTGTTCCATGAAAGAACTAAACACATTGAAATTGACTGTCACTTCGTTAGAGAAAAGATACTCAGGAGATATTAGTACAAAGTTTGTGAAGTCGAATGATCAGCTTGCAGATATTTTCACCAAGTCGCTCACTAGTCCTCGTATTAGTTATATATATAACAAGCTCGATACATATGATTTGTATGCACCAGCTTGAGGGGGAGTGTTAGTTAGTAATAAGCATAGTCCTACATGAAATAGGAGTAGTGTATGTATTGTATATTGTTATAAATAGGGGTACTTGTATTATAGTTAACATTATCAATAATACAATTTTTCCGTGTATTATTTGTCACATGATTAAACAGAAAGGAAGGGTCCATATAGCTTTTGTGTCCACCCTTAATGTGGTGTATAAATATATGGAATCTTAGTCGTGGCCTGATAAATGAATACAAAAGTGTGGCCTGCTATTTTATGTGAAAAACTGACTGGCTATGCATGATGCAAATAAATATATGAGCCAAATCCAAATAGAGTTGAGGCGGACTACTAATAATTAAGCCCCTTGCTACTCCTAGTTGACAGTAGTGTTAAATCTGCTAGGCCTGCTTAAGTTTTGAGAAACCGGCGTATATAATAGATGCTAGCTTTGGTATCAAATTATTCATATTTGCTTTTCTTTGAATTTTGGCAGTATAGGCCATTGACATTGTCACTTTTTCTTTGCAAACTCTGACGTGTTCATAATGACTACCTCTATGCTTGGTTATCCACGAATAAAGGAAATATTTGGTCAAGAAACAACCCTTTTCCATCTCTGATGGGCTTAGCCTCTCTACTTTAGTTCCTCAGCTTCTGAGTTGAACATCACTTCGCTGGAAAAGTCAGATTACAATCTATAGTATTCCTTGAAGCTTATTTCTTCAGTCTCACTAGCCTCTTTATCTGCATAAATTGCGATTTCCTATGAGTTTGGCTTTGATTATTTTATTTTTAGCACGTAATTAAACTGTTTTTGTGGGCTAACTAATTTGTGTTGCAGACTTAATGCATTGTTATCGAGTATTAAGGGTCTTAAACTAACTGTATATGGTAATCCTCGTTGTCTTAGTAATCTTCTATATTGATCTTTTTGTGTTTCAGAAACATTACGTCCATCTTTGAGATGGAGCACTGTTAACTGCTGCATTCATTACTTGCTTCTAGATTTAAGCTGCTGCTTGTGCCTATTTAATTTTACATGATTGCACATATTGATGTCAAGTGTTTAACTCCCTTGTTTAGGTGCGCCGTGTCCAGAGCTTGGTAGAGACAATGGATGCAGTTAAGGCAAGAAATGCCAATCCGTTTAGCAACAACAGTAATGCCGTGTCAGTGACTACTCAATGGGAGACATTTGAGTCTGGAGTTGGAAGCCTGAATGCCCCACCTCCTAGACCGTCTTCTACTGTAGTGACTGAGGACTGGGAACAATTCGAATAGTAGTAGATGGTTCCAGTTTATTATTTAAAGAGACGAAATATGCCAGTAATTAGGCACTGCATACCACTATTATTTAGTCACCTTCATTCTATCGTTACAGTTGTAAATTTTTGTTGACTGTAAACTCATGACCAGGAAAACATAGAGGTTTAATGAAATGGTGATATGGTTAATTACTTTTGTTAAAAGATTAAATAAAGTTTATTGCCAAAGCAGATTCTTCACCTCATCTCTGGCAAACCTCTGATTGCCAAAGCAAATTTAATTGCTTCCTAACATTAGCCTTCTGATGAAGTTCAGGTATGTGGTTGATCGCTTCAGTTTTTCCTTCACCTTAATGTTTGAGATCTTCCAACTCCTTATTGTGCATATGAATAGGGTATTCAGTACATAGTGTAAGAGAATAGAAGTTACTCTTCTATCATCATTGACAAATTAAGTTGGCGTTGTTTCTTGTGGATAAGTTTGAACCAATGCCAAGCAAGTTTTGTGAAATAATATCTCCATCACTCTCAAGGTTATCTCCAACGAGGGGATGCCAATCTAGAGGTGTCAAATTGACAGGTTGAAACAATTTTAAACATGTAAAATATCGGAGCCAATTTTGACCCGACCCATCCAAGTTTGCTCGGGTCACCACACATCTATTGGCGTGTAGTTTTCAAACAATTTCTTTATGTTCAGAACTTACAAATTATGCTCCATTTACCGTAGACAGATATTATGGTGATATTTAGTAGTTGAATTTTTTGATTGAAATTAAAAGTATAATGTTTTCTATATTGAGATTATTGGATTTTAATTGAAGGGGAGTTTTGGAGCAATGGTCAAATTGTCTTTGTGTGACATATAGGTCATGGGTTCGAGCCGTTGAATCAGTCACATTAGGGTAAACTGCTTATATCACACCCCTTAGAGGTGTGGCCATTCCCCAAACCCTGCGTGAACGCATGATACTTTGTGCACCAGCCTTTTTTGTTCTTTTGAGATAGGTTCTAAACATCAACCATAATGAGAATGAGGCTTAATTTTTTTTTTCCAAAGCTAAGGAATAGTACTTGGGTAGGAGTGTGCTGTTGGGTCCTTGCTCATCTTCATTGGCTAGAACTCTGATATTTATTACATGTCGCTATTGTTTACATGCAATTTTGAGGTTCTAGTGA
>AWOL01S0280437.1:5672-27155 GCA_000715115.1 Nicotiana otophora
CCACCATTCCATAGATTGTTTTGAGATGCTCGCAGATTCTTTCATTAAGGCTCATGACGGGGACAAAAAAGTACAAGCCCGGAAGGCCGACATATTCAGGATCGCATAGGGAGAATCTAAATTATTGTGAGAGTTTGTTACTCGATTCCAGAAAGAAAGAATGATGCTCCCGGCCGTCCCGGATAAATGCGCAGCTGAAGCATTCACCAAAGGATTGAATCCAAGAAGTTTTTCGGAAGCTTAAGGAGAGTCTGCTTGAGTTTCAAGCAACAACTTGGGCGGATGTACACAACCGGTACGAGTCAAAGATAAGGATCAAAGATGATCAGGTCGGTTCTACATCATCGGCCAAAGGACAGGAGAAAAGAAGAGAAAAATCAAAGGATGACTACAACGCGGATAGACGGACTTCGAAGGGCCGATTTTTCCCCTACGAGTGAACCGATGCCCGTGGCAGAAACTTTTGGGCAGAGAACAACTTCATCGCTGACATAGGAACTGATCGTGGTTGAAACAGTAGATCACTCCAGGATAAGGAGACGTCGGGGTCTCGAGATCCTTCTTACCCCAAGTTATTGGAATATAACCTCAATGTCAGTATAGTGGAGTTGGTGTCAGCCATGAGAAACATTAAAGATGCACGATTCACTAGACCTATGAGATCCGATTCCAGCCAGAGATATCCCAACTTATGGTGTGAGTACCATTGGACAAATGGTCACCGAGCAGGGGACTGCTGACACCTCCGAGAGGAGGTGGCAACATTATTGAAGAATGGTCACCTCAGAAAATTGTTGAGTGAGCGAGCTAAGAACAATTATGGTTGTAACAGAGACAACGCAGAACTTCCGAAAGGAGGAGAAGAACCCCCACGCCAAACAATCAATATGATCTTCGTGGGGAATGAGATTAACGGGGTCTCCTTTTCGGTAGCAAAGAAGATGAAAGTATCGATAACTCACAGTAAAATACTTTGGGAAGACGATATCACTTTCACGGAGGAGGACGCATACAGATTGTTGTAACCACACAACGACGCACTGGTAATTTCTTTAAATGTGTTAGATTTTAAGATTAAACGTGTTCTAGTGGATCTAGGAAGTTCAGCTAATATTATAAAATGGAGAGAACTAGAACAAGCTAAACTCACAGGAAGCATTATTCCGACAACAAAGATCCTTGGTGGATTCAACCTTGCGAGCGTGATGACCTAGGGAGAGATCTTGTTACTCACGAACACTGAAGGGATAATGAAAACAACTCTCTTTGAGGTAGTACATGGTGATATGGGATACAACATCATCCTGGGGAGGCCACGGTTACACGAGATGAAAGTTGTACATTCAACATATCACCAATTGATGAAGTTTCCAATGCCCGAAGGAATCAAGCAGATAAGAGGTGATCAACCGGAAGCAAGGGAGATGAATGCAATCTCATTTTCCAGTAGCAAAGGGAAGAAGCGCACGATATAGCAATTACAGGAGCTGGCGCCTTTTCCCGAGTTAGAAGGAGTTAGCCCAGGAGAAGAGTCATTAGAACAATATCAGGTGCCGAGATATTTTCAAGTTTCGGAAGAGAAAGACGCAACAAAGTCCACGACGTAGGAATTGGAGCAAGTGGCATTGTTCGAAAAATTCCTAGTAAGAAAATTTCATTTAGGGACATGACTGCACCCCGAGCTCAGGTCTGGTTTTATTGAATTTTTTAAACTTAACGTTTAGTGTTTTGCATGGTCGTACAAGGATATGACAGGTATCTCGACGGAAATAGCCATACACAAGCTGACTTTTGATGCCAACGTACCACCGGTACGACAGAAGAAATGCCTTATTGGCGAGGTCAGGAATAAATTCTTCAAAGAAGAGGTAACCCGCTTGCTTAAAATCGGTTCGGTTAGAGAGGTAAAATATCCAGACTGTCTAGCCAATGTAGTAGTAGTTCCTAAGAAGAACAATAAATTTTGCATGTGCATAAACTATAAAGATATTAACAAAGAGTGCCCGAAAGACTCGTTCCCACTGCCAAATATTGATTAAATGATTGATGCCACGGTCGGGCATGATTGATGAGTTTCCTTGATGTTTATTCTGAGTACAACCAAATTAATATTAACCCAGAAGATCAGGAAAAAACTTCATTTATAACAAATTTTGGTACATATTGTTACAATGTAATGCCCTTCGGGTTAAAAAAAACGCCGGAGCCACTTATCAACGGATCGTAAATAAGATGTTTGAAAAGCAAATAGGAAAGACCATGGAAGTTTATATATACGATATACTCGTTAAGACCACCTTAAGCATTTACAAGAAATATTCGACATCCTGAGGAGACATAACATGAAACTCAACCCCTAGAAGTGAGCTTTCGGGGTTTGATCTGGTAAGTTCCTGGGGTTCTGGTCTCACAAAGGTGAATTGATGTAAACCCCGACAAAATCAAGGCCATAGACGATATCCAGATCAATTATCAAATGTAAATGAAATCTAAAGACTCACAGGAAGGTTAGCAGCTTTGAGCAGGTTCATTTCCCGGTTGTCGGAAAAATGTCATCGCTTCTTCACATTGCTCCAAACGAAGAGTAATTTCGAATGGACACCAGAGTACCAGAAGGCTTTGAGGGACCTGAAGAAATACTTTCCAAGCCCTTCATTGCTCTCGAAACCAAAAGAAGGTGAAACATTGTTAGTCTACCTCGCGATTTCAGAATTTGCGATAAGTGCGGTTTTAGTCCGGGAGGATGAAGGTACGCAATTTCCCATTTATTAGTTAGCAAAATTTTAACAGGAGCAGAAACTCACTACCCACATTTTGGAAAAACTGGCCTTAGCTCTCGTAGTCACCACTCGGAAGTTGAGGCCCTACTTCCAATGTCACCCGATAGCTGTGGTGACTACTTTTCCTTTGCGAAATATCCTCCACAAACCCGAGGTCTTGGGTAGATTGGCCAATTGGAACGTCAAAATGAGTGAATTCTACATAGAAAATAAACCAAGGACTGCAATTAAGTCACAAGTCCTGGCTGACTTCGTGGTCGATTTTAGTCCGAGACTACTACCTCTGGAAACCAAGGAGGTAGTGATGGTATCGGAATCGACATCGGGGGTTTGGACCTTATTTATGGATGGAGTTTTGAACGTAAAGGGGTCCGGACTCGTAATAGTCTTAATCACGCCTTCGGAGGAAAGCTTAAAGCAGAGTATAAAGCTTTGATTGCAGGGCTCAAATTGGCCCGGGGACTTAATTCCAAGGTTATCAAAATCAAATGTGACTCACATCTGGTGGTAAATCAGGTCTCTAGGATCTTTGATACCAATAAGAACGTATGCAACAATACATGGTAAATGCCCATGCTCTTTTGTCACGATTCCAAGAATGGTCAATTACTCGTATCCCGAGGGGGGATAACATAGAAGTGGATACATTAGAAAATTTAGGTTCATCGACGGAAATAAAGGGATCAGAGTCTGAAACGATGATACAACTAATGAGATTAGTCCTGGATACGGATGGTTACTATGAGGTGAATTCGGCTAGTCTAGTCTGGGACCGGAGACATGCAATAATCAACTAGCTCGGGCATAGAAAGTTGCCCGAAGATCCAAAAACATCACGGGCGTTACGCGCCAAAGCTGCACGTTATAGTTTCAGGAAAGGACAATTGTATAGAAAATCTTTCCAAGGCCCACTGGCCCGGTGTTTAGGAGCGTCAGAAGCTGACTATGTCATGAGAGAAATCCACAAAGGGATATGCGACAATCTCTCGGGCGTAGAATGTTTGGTGATGAAATTGGTAGGGGCAGTATATTATTGGCCTCACATGGAACAAGACACCAAAGATTTCGTACGAAAATGTGATAAGTGCCAACACTATGCATCACTAATACATCAATCGGTAGAACCCTTACATTTGGTTCTGTCCCCGTGGCTGTTCATGAAATGGGGGATGGACATCGTCGAACAGCTGCCACCGGCTCCCGAAAAGGTGAGGTTTCTTTTAATTTTGACTGATTATTTTTCTAAATGGGTGAAAGCAGGTTCTTATCAGAAGATCGGAGAATGTGAAATGGTCGATTTCCTGTGGGAAAATATAATTTGCAAGTTCGGAATACCAAAAGAGATAGCATGCGATAATGGGACACAATTTATCGGAGCAAAAGTTACAAAGTTCCTCGAAGACTTGAAAATAAAGAGGATCACATATTCTCCTTATCATTCGAGCGCAAATGGTCAAGTGAAATCAATGAACAGAGTGATTATTCAAAACCTCAAGAAAATGTTTGATGCAGCAAAAGGCAAATGGCCCGAATAATTGCCCAGAGTTCTATGGGCCTACCGAACAACGACCAAATCGAGCACAAGAGAAACTCCCTTTTCCCCTGTTTACAGTGTTGAAGCACTAATCCCGGTAGAAGTGGGCGAACCCACTTTGAGATATTCTCTGACAAATAGATAATCGAACGACAAATCAATGCTAATCAATTTGGAAGTGCTCGAGGAACGCAGGGACTTGGCACATGTAAGAATGGTAGCTCAAAAGTAGAGAATGAAGCAATATTATAATCAAAGAGCCAACTTCCGTTATTTCAAAGTAGGAGACTTGGTTCTGAGGAAAATAATCCAAATACCCGGGAGCTCAACACGGGGAAGCTAGGTCCAACATGGGAAGGTCCCTACTGGATTTCAGCTATTACTGGGAAAGGTTCATACGAGTTGGAGAACCAGAATGGAGACAAGTTTTCCAACAACTGGAACGGGGCACACCTCAAAAGATATTATTGTTGATGAACATTATTCAAGCGGAAAGTATGCACTGCACTCTTTTTTCCTTCGTTCAGTTTTTGTCTCAATTGGGTTTTTTTGGCAAGGTTTTTAATGAGCCAGTGACAGAAGGCATATTACGAAGACAACGGCAATAAGACCTTTGATAGAAAGGCAAACAAACAAGCTTCCACTCTGGGACGATTAGATAATTGGTTTGATAGCAAATTCCCATTGGGAAGTTAAGTTTGCTATCGAACGAAGGTTACCCGACCGTTCATGAGCGCAAAACACTATAGGACTGTTAGGTATTCTTTCGATCGATAGCATGGATTCCTATGGGGAAGTAAGGTATGTAGCCGAGTGAAGGATTACCTAGCAATGCATTAGTGGAATCTTCGAAGATACAAGACTTCCAGTGTTCCAATTCGCACTCTTCGCATTCGAACACTGGGGGGAATGATATGAGGATACGACAATAATGAATGTCACGTCAACCGAGGACCAAAAATACGGAAACTAAATGCATCATCGGGACCGAGGACTGCGCAGCCCCATAGAAATAAGTTGTACAAGATAGCCATAAGTAATGGTAATTTCTTTTCTTCATAGCAAGATGCTTGTGTATTTTTTGAAATAGAAGAAATAAAATGAAATCATTTTGCTTTTATCTTGTTTCTTGTCTGAACAAAGAGCTAACTTTGTCATTTGAGAGTTAAACAAGTACTTCAAATGTTAGTGTCGTAATGAACATGAGACGTCCTCTTCAAGAGCACCATAAATATAAGAGGACCCTCTCTTATAAAAACCCTCACGTTAAAGGGTTAGTTCCGGAAGAATCAATACCCGAAATCTAAAATGGAATCGGAGAAAAATACACCCGAAGCCGCATATGAAAAGAACGCAAAAAGCAAACTTAAGCAAATACTCACAGAAACCCTCACGTAAAAGGGAAACTTGCGCAAATATTCATAGAAACCCTCACGTAAAAGGGAAACTTGCACAAATATTCATAGAAACCCTCACGTAAAAGGGATAATACTCGGAACCAAAATACTTCGAAGAAAAGGCATCGGAGATTACACATAATAAAGCGCGAATAGAACAACATGCGTAGAATGCTTGAGCAAGTGCAAAAGTTAAATACTTGCATGGATATTCAAACCAAAGTAAGACTCAAACGATACTTGAGCAAAAAATATGTCGTTATTTAGAACGGGCCAAAACGATAAAACTACAAAATGAGAAAAGAAAGAAAAGGCTAAACTGCAGCGCCTCCGGAACTAGGAGGAAGAGAAGTATCCGCATCCCTGGGAAAAGTAGGTGGTTCCACCGATGGCTCAATATTTTCTTCAGTTTGGTCTTCGGCATCATCTCCTTCCGATCCCTCTTCGGTTTTCGAAAACTCAAAACCGGAATCAGAAGAACATGGAGCATCAGACTGCGCTGGGAGTTTGTTGTTTGTAGCAAACTCAAGCTCTCGGGCCTTAGCAATTTCGTCATCAACATCAATGATACCATCTTTGGCCTCTTCTAAAGTTTTTCTCCTCATACTGTACATGGCATAAGTATTTTCAACAACGAGGGAAGTCGCTCGGTGCTTAAGTTCTTATTTAAGTTGGGAAGTGTCACGACCCAAAATCTAACCATGGTCATGATGGTGCCTATCGTGTTACAAGGCAAACTTATTTCCCAAATTATTACTACTAAATCGATTATAAAAATTTAATAAAATATTTCTAACATTTGAATTTTTCATAAACTAAATCAACTCTAAATATAATTATAGAAAATACGGAAACGACCCCCAAACATCGGGGTGTCACTAAGTCATGAGCGTCTAAATCTATGAACTAAGAATAAAACTGTCTAACTGTCAATACAGTCCAAAAGAAGAAATGATAAAAGGAGTAACAAGATCCTGCAGACGCTAGCAGCTACCTTGCAGTCTCCAATGATAGCCGGCCTGAACTCAACGATCGTCGCGCTCTAACTCACCTGGATCTGCACATAAAGTGCAGGGTGTAGTATGAGTACAACCACCTCAGCACCTGTCTTTCAACNTCATAGAAACCCTCACGTAAAAGGGATAATACTCGGAACCAAAATACTTCGAAGAAAAGGCATCGGAGACTACACATAGTAAAGCGCGAATAGAACAACATGCGTAGAATGCTTGAGCAAGTGCAAAAGTTAAATACTTGCATGGATATTCAAGCGAAAGTAAGACTCAAAAGATACTTGAGCAAAAAATATGTCGTTATTTAGAACGGGCCAAAACGATAAAACTACAAAATGAGAAAAGAAAGAAAAGGCTAAACTATAGTGCCTCCGGAACCAGGAGGAAGAGAAGTATCCACATCCCCAGGAAAAGTAGGTGGTTCCACCGATGGCTCGACATTTTCTTCAGTTTGGTCTTCGGCATCATCTCCTTCCGATCCCTCTTCGGTTTTCGAAAACTCAAAACCGGAATCAGAAGAACATGGAGCATCAGACTGCGCCGGGAGTTTGTTGTTTGTAGCAAACTCAAGCTCTCGGGCCTTAGCAATTTCGTCATCAACATCAATGATACCAGTTTTGGCCTCTTCCAAAGTTTTTCTCCTCATACTGTACATGGCATAAGTATTTTCAACAACGAGGGAAGTCGCTCGGTGCTTAAGTTCTTATTTAAGTTGGGAAGTGTCACGACCCAAAATCTAACCATGGTCATGATGGCGCCTATCCTGTTACAAGGCAAACCTATTTCCCAAATTATTACTACTAAATCGATTATAAGAATTTAATAAAACATTTCTAACATTTGAATTTTTCATAAACTAAATCAACTCTAAATATAATTATAGAAAATATGGAAACGAGCCCCAAACATTGGGGTGTCACTAAGTCATGAGCGTCTAAATCTATGAACTAAGAAATAAAACTGTCTAACTGTCAATACAGTCCAAAAGAAGAAATGATAAAAGGAGTAACAAGGTCCTGCGGACGCTAGCAGCTACCTTGCAGTCTCCAACGATAGCTGGCCTGAACTCAACGATCATCGCGCTCTAACTCACCTGGATCTGCACATAAAGTGCAGGGTATAGTATGAGTACAACCAGCTCAGCACCTGTCTTTCAACAGCTAATTCACCTGCTAACCATCCAAAACACACCCGAGGCCCTCGAGACCTCAACCAACTTCACCAACACATCCCATAACATCATTCAAACTTAGTCAAACCTATGAATCACTCAAAATAACACCAAAACATTACATCAAACTCGGATTCAAGCCTAAGAACTTCTAAACTTACAAATTCGACAACCGATGCCGAAACCAACCAAATCACGTCCGAATAACCATAAATTTTGCACACACGTCACAAATGATACTACGAACCTACTCCAACTCTCAGAATTCCATTCCAACTCCGATATCAAATTTTCCACTGCCGGCCGAAAATTATCGAATTTTAAATTTTGCCAATTCAAGCTTAATTCCACCATGGACTTCCAAATTATATTCCGGGCACGCTACTAAGTCCAAAATCACCTAACAGAGCTAACCGAACCATAAAGATACAAATCCGAGATCGATTACTTAATAGTTAAAATTTGGTCAAAATTTTCATATTTAAAGCTCCTAATGAATATCATTTCCCCATATCAATCCTGAATAACCTGAAAACCAAAATCAATGACTCACATAAGTCATAATACATCATACGGGGCTACCCATGTCCGCAAACCACCGAGCGAAGTGCAAATGCTGAAAACGACCGGTCGGCTCGTTATTTCCTCCCCCACTTAAACATACGTTCGTCCTCGAACGAGCCCCGAATTGTTCCAAAAACCATCAAAATCGCCGTGTAATCTTACCATGCACATACCCGGGTAGAAATTAATATTTCTCACAAAAGCTTCATCAACATCACGCCACAGCTAGCCGCACTCAGGAGATAACCCACCTGTGAAATTCCTTACCGACATCTCCCAATGACACTGCACTGAGTGCAACGACCACAAAATCTGTAAATTCTCCGGAGTTCATGCTCACCTACCATTTGTATAAGTCTGCACTTTCCCTATTGCCATAAACTGTACGTTCAACAATACCTTCCGAACTCAAGTCATATTGCACCTGATAAGATGATCAGATCTTCACGCCTCTCTTCATTTCAAATACACTCCTTTCTGCCATATTAAATCTTTCTTTGTGCAGTAACCATCACTCCAAATAGAGTCTGCAGGCCAAATCACATACTAATACGATTCCAAACCATTNAGCTGGCGATGCATAACCGATACCGAGCGCTCATGTGCGCATACGAATACGTGGAAGGAATTCAAGGAGTAATGTTCCAAGATGAATCAATTTCGCATGATAGAATACAAGAAAGTAAAATTTTCCTAAGGGTTCTGCAGCCTCTCAAAGAAAAGTACAGACATCTCCGTACCGATCTGCAAGACTCTACTAAACCTGCTCATGACTCATGAGACCTATGTAACCTAGGCTCTGATACCAACTTGTCACAACCCAAAATCTAACCATGGTCGTGATGGCGCCTATCATGTTACAAGGCAAGCCTATTTTCCAAAATATTACTACATAATCTATTATAAGAATTTAATAAAACATTTCCAACATTTGAATTTTTCATAAACTAAATCAACTCTAAATATAATTATAGAAAATACAGAAACGAGCCCAAAATATTGGGGTGTCACTAAGTCATGAGTGTCTAAATCTATAAACTAAGAAATAAAACTGTCTAACTGTCAATACAGTCCAAAAGAAGAAATGATAAAAGGAGTAACAAGGTTCTGCGGACGCTAACTGCTACCTTGCAGTCTCCAACGATAACCGGCATGAACTCAGCGATCGCCGCGCTCTAACTCACCTAGATCTGCACATAAAGCGTATGGTGTAGTATGAGTACAACCACCTCAGCAACACCAACACATGTCTTTCAACAACTAATTCACCTGCTAACCATTCGAAATACACCCGAGGCCCTCGGGACCTCAACTACCCTCACCAACACGTCCCATAACATTATTTAAACTTAGTCGAGCCTACGAATCACTCAAAACAACACCAAAACATCACATCAAACTAGGATTTAAGCCTAAGAAATTCTAAACTTACAAATTCGGCAATCGATGCTGAAACCAACCAAACCACGTCCGAATGACCTCACAATTTGCACACACATCACAAATGACACTACGAACCTATTCCAACTCTCCGAATTCCATTCCGATTCCGATATAAAATTTTCCACTACCGACCGAAAATCACTAAATTTTCAGTTTTGCCAATTCAAGCCTAATTCCACCACGGACTTCCAAATTACATTCCGGGCACGCTCCAACGTCCAAAATTACCTAACGGAACTAACCAAACCATAAATATCCAAATCCGAGATCGATTACTCAATAGTCAAAATTTGGTCAAACCTTTCATATTTAAAGCTCCTAATTGAATATCATTTCCCCATATCAATCTCGAATAACCTGAAAACCAAATTCGATTACTCACATAAGCCATAATACATCATACAGGGCTACCCAAACCCGCAAACCACCGAGCGAAGTGCAAATACTCAAAACAATCGGTCGGGTCATTATATGAAGCCTCATCAAAAAGGATTTCCCAGGTGGATCTAATAGACTTGAGGATGACGTCAAGGTTATAAACAGTTGAAATAAAGAGCCTGTTATGATCGATAGTTTTCTTGTACTTCTCTTCTAATTGGGCGTGTTTGGCCCCTACAGTAGCAAGCTCTTCGATTTTGGAGTTCAAGGCTGCTTCTAAGTTGGTTACTTTTTCGGCAGCAACAACCTCGCGCTCGGTTGCAGCAAGAACGACGTCCTGGACTTCATCCCATTTGGCCTCGGCTTCATCAAATCTAACCCTCAGTAACCCAACTTCTTAGCTAAGGGTTACCCCTTATTTCTCTATTTGCTGCAAACAAACCTCCAAAACAACAGCCTCAGTAGCTTTGGTTTCCAGTTCCGAGAGGCGGAGAACAGTTTATTCCAGTTCCGCCAAAAGTCGATCCCATTCAGAAGTAAGTTCTTTCTTCTCACGAATCAACCTCTGAAGGCCCTCATAAGCAAGAAAGTTGTCCTACAAAATAAGAAGAGGTAAAACTTAGAATACATTCGTTCAAAAGTAGAAGAAATAACAGAGGAAGAAAATAACGTACTGCTACGGCGTTATGCATAGAATTGTTCAACAAGCACTCTCCCGAGAGTGCCTGAATCTTTTTCCAGTCCTTTTCTGAAGCCAATGGCTTATGATAGTTAGCAAGCTCTATCGTCCGGGATAGTAAGTTGCATCCGGTAGACACCGAAAGAGTAACGTTCCTCCTCCTTTGTGGAACTTTAGAAAGGCGGCATAATGTTGCCCCAAATTCCCATGAACTGGGACTGTGGAAGAGGAACACATTCTTCATGGTCAGGTGCGGCCGATGGAGCCGATGTAGCAACTGCTGGTGGAAGATTGGATGAAGATGGAAGTGATGTAGCAGTTGCTGGTGTAGGTGAAGGTGGAGATAAAGCTGATGGAGTTGAAGAATGGGAAGCATCTGCATCAAATGTAGTACCGTTGTTAAGTGCTTGCCAACCAAAGATGGCAAGGACTCGGTACTCTGCCCCGCAACACTTATTACATCAATTGGGGCCCAAAAATGGGAGTTGGCATATTCTACCAAATCAGATTCTCCCCAAACTGCTGAGACATCGTCTTCAGTTGGTGTAACTATCTCAACATGTCGAGCATCCTGTTGAGATGATGAGTATCGTCGCCTTATATGTAAAGAAGCTCCATCATCAATAGATTCTTCATCATCATCAATCATCACAGTGTCTATGACCGGCCCGGAAGGAGGACCAGTCGTCATCGCCACCAGAGATGACTCGGGGGCATCACTCTTTGCCCTCTTATTCTTTTCCTTGGCCGCGAAGGAATATATTCTCTTTGGTTGCTTACCCTCCAGCCGGGGACTGCGTAAAGAAGAATTTGTGCCCGAAACAGGCCCAAAGATACTTGTTCGAGTAAGTGCTTCCTAAAGCAGCCTCGCTGCATTAGCATGATCAGCCATAATGTCCTCCTCGGGGACAGCAACAGAGCCCACAGGTAGACCTAATTTCATGAACAAGTCAGAAGGGTCCAACCAAGCTCTTCATAATGGAAGCAAAGTAAATTAAAATTACCATGATTTTTGGCCTTCCATCCGTATTTAAGGGCCAGTTCTTTCCATAAAAGAGTTTCGGGCATTGTGATATCCAAAATATTTTGAACTCAGCGGTCCAAACCTGCTACTACCGGTAGGATTCATCGAGTTACTAAAACATGCGAAGGGTGAAGAGATGATACGACCATAAAATAATGTCTAGAAAAAAGGAATACTATACGAAGAACTTACGAGTACTATTCCAAGGAACTAGAAAGGATGAATCCATTGTCGGAATGATGTCATTGGTGTAAACTACAACAAACCATTCCATCCACTCACGATCGTTGTCATCATCCATGCTAGACAGTAAAGCATGGTGGCTACGCTTGAAAAGGTTTATCATTCCCCCGCGGAAGATTTGGGGGGAATATTGATTCATCATATGAGCTAAGGTTAGCTCCTCTCCAGTTTCTTGGAACAAACGTCAAAGGCAAGCGACCTTCCTCCATACTGAAGGACATGCCTATGCCAAATACACCTAGTAACGAAGTCTAAACTCCGCAATTATAGAATCAAGCTCTCTGCTAAAACAAACGCACTCAAAGTAAAGGGATACGTGGAAAAATATGTAAAACCTTCCTTGGGAAGGGTCACTCGCTCTGATAGACCATGAGCAATAATATCTAACTCATGACAGCAACAGTCCTCCTTCACAGCAGGAATACTAGAAGGACGAATGAAAGAAGAGTACCTATTAACAGCCCATGTACGAGGTTTAGCAATAGGGAATTTCTCTTCAAAATCCTTTGAAGTACTAAGTCTTCTTGGGATGATGGAACCCACCATTGGAGGAATAGAGTCCTCGGTTTTGTTCTTGTTCTTTGTATAACCAGCACGCTTAGAGGAAGAAGCCAATGAAAAAGAAGATGGAAAAGGGTTTTGTGTTTGAAGAGAATTAGAGGAAGAATGGAAAGAAAATCAGGAGTTCGAGAAATTATGAAACGAAAAGGAAAAGAATGTGGCGTATAAATAAAATTTTGACGGCTAAATTCATGGCCATGATTATTTCGATAATCGGCAAAAGTCATGCTGAATCACGAGATGACGCGTATTCGAGGCATTAAATATGGAGAGACGTACATCTAATCGACTGTCAGGGACCTTCAGAGGGAGTTATAGTAATTTCTGCCAAAAGGGTATTTCTACCAACTTCCCGATAACATAAATTTATTTCCCTGGAAAGCAGGGGGACTATCTGTATAGGGTGAAATATGACATGACACGTGATTGCCTAAAAGCAGGACACGTGGAACCCAAGACAGGGATGACCGAAGACTGAACACAACCATTCCGCTTGTTACCGGAAAGGATAACGTTCATAAAGGTGTATTAAATGTTCTACGCCGGATAACATTTAATAGGAAATATTCTGGAGCATTAAGAGCGACGGTCCGTTACAGAGAATTTGGCATTTATGTTCACCGTTACGTATTCATCAATGATCCTCATAATTGACATTTAAGGAGGACATGATCCTAGGACTTCCTTCCCTAGAGATAGCTATAAATAAAGACCTCGGTTATCATTGTAAATGACACGAATTTTCTGGCTAAACTTACATTCTATTCTATACAATGCTTTATACAATTTTACTTCTTGCTTTTTGATCTCACCATCGTTGTGCCCTGAAACCGTGTTCACGAAATCATCATCTTTGCTATTTTATTTACATTCTAAGGATAAGTATTGTGTATTTCTTCAATTACTGTATTATTTCAGGATCAAATTAGTTCATTTGTCTAGAAATCACGTATAAATTCAATTGTACCATTTTATGGGTAAACAAGAAGCTTCTCTCCTTTGAAGATTCTGATACTTCGAGGGAGCAAATTTCAAAGGTTTGGGATTGCAATTTGAGTGGCCTATATAAAATCATTCCCCTTTTTTGGTTTGGTAATTTTATAACTGAGAGTTAACTTTGGACCTAACCTATTCATATTTAGAAACATTCAGGATATTTTTTGTTAAGTGAAATACATTAAGGATGCACTTAAAATTTAGAGTATACTTCAGGGATATTTGCTGTAAAAAACTCTCACAAAAAAACAATCACCATTTCCTTACAAGAAAAGTGCAAAAGATAAGTTGCTATGTGCATTAGATGTATTTTTTATTTTTGTAACTAACCATCTTTTGTATTAATCACCAGTAAACTTTACATATCCATAGCCTGCTTATAACTTAGCAGCTATCAAACTTACAAAATCTAAAGCCTACACTAATTGTCTATATCAGAACATAAAATGCTGCACCATACTACTAATTCCAGTAGTGGCTCGTAAGTTACATATGTAGGCTAACTCACGTGCAATACTATCAACTCTTATGCTTCTCTTTTCAAACAATCGCATGTTCCT
The DNA here is from genome assembly GCA_000715115.1 of Nicotiana otophora. Lineage (NCBI taxonomy): Eukaryota > Viridiplantae > Streptophyta > Magnoliopsida > Solanales > Solanaceae > Nicotiana > Nicotiana otophora. The sequence goes on from AWOL01S0280437.1 coordinate 20,016, forward strand.
TTCTATCCAAATGGAGTGATTTATCTCAGTATACACCATCCTAAAGACTTGTGCTCATTGAGTTTTACCATTAGCGCATTGTACAAACCAGTGCATATGTTTTTACCAATTATCCCTAGCAACATCCTGCCTTTGCATCCATTGCAGGATTCTATGCCACAATTCCTTTGCAAATCGACAGTTGACAAACAAGTGTTCCATGTTCTCATCATGGTCATAACATAAAGAGCACATGGAATCTATAACTAGTCCCCATTGTATCAACCTATCTGCAATCAGCAATCTCCCATGTAGTTGTAGCCACATGGTAAATATAGATTTTGGCCTGACATTGTTTTGAAACATCAAGAATTTCGAGTTAACTCTTGGTCTGTCTCCCAACAGCTGCAAGTAGAAGCTTCTGATCATACTCTTTCTTGGATGATGATGCACCTGTTGAAGTGTTGTTCTAGCATTTAGGATCTGTCTCACTATCTAACTTGCTTGTTGGGGAATTGCCACCTCTTTAAAATGTTTGTCTTTGATGTAGAAAGTATCTATCCATCTTATCCATAGTCGATCTTGCTTATTTGCTACATCCCAACAGACTTTAGCTAAAACAACCTTGTTCCATAGGTGCAAATTAATCAAGTTTAGGACCCCACTAGATTAGGTGTACATTCTATCTTAGGCTACCAGAGCCAGTTTTATGATCACATTTATCCCAGACCAGGTGTAGCTTCTGTAGTATGAATTAATCATCTTCAAGACTTTTGAAGGCAAAGTAAACAATTGCGTCCAATAGGATTATATACCAAAGAGCACAGTTTGGACAAGTTGTACTCTACCAGCATATGATAATTTATTTGTTATCCAGAGGAGATCTTTGCAACTATCTTCTCTATCAAAAGTTGCCATTGTATCAATGAAAGCTTCTATGTAGCAAGTGGGATACCTAGGTATTTGAAAGGTAGTTCCCCCAATGTGAAGCCTAAATGCTCAGGATATCCATTCTTACAGTCTGAGGGACTCCACCAAAGTACACCGAACTTTTTTCTAGATTTTTCTGTAGCCCTGATACTTAAGAGAATTGACTAAAACATCTATGAATAGCAAAGATTGAGGGAAGGCCACCTCTAGAAAATAAAAGAAGGTCATCTGCATAACTAAGATGTGTGATCCCTAGTTTGGCACATCTTGGGTGAAATCTGAATTCATTCATTTCTTTGACCATTGAGACTTCTACTTAGATACTCCTTAACTATGGCAAATAGAAAGGGGAGATAGGATCTCCCTGCCTCAAACCTTTAGCAACATCAAAGGGTGGGGTAGATTCACTATTTATCATGATAGTATAGTTATCAGTGGTAACACACTCCATTATCCATGCAACAAATCTCATAGGAAATCCCATCTCTATTAGAACCTGCTCCAAAAAACTCTACTCGACTGAATCATAGGCTTTTTGAAGATCAATCTTGATCATGCATATGTCAGAAATATGTTTCCTTATATATCCTTTACTAGCTCATTTGCTAGAATGATGTTATCAGCTATTCTCCTGCCAGGAATGAAACCAGCATGTGCCTCGCATATGATAGAGGCAATGACTTATTGTACCCTGGCTGCTAGCACTTTAGATATGAGTTTATAGAGCATGGTACAGTAGGCAATTGGTCTATAATATTTGACTGTATTAGGATTGGGTATTTTAGGCACCAATGTGAGAGTAGTGCACTTAACAACTTTGTGATAAAGAAGTCTTTGACAGCTTGAGTAACTTCATCTTTAATAATCACCTATGCCTTCTTAAAGAAGTAGGCATTGTATCCATCAGTTCCTGGTGCTTTATCACTATCAAAAACACATAAGCTAACATAGATTTCTTGATCAGTAAACTCAGCACATAGAGCAACCTTTTGCTATTGAGAAAGAACTGGTCCATTCCTCATAACCAGCCTATTTATAACAGGAAAAGTGTGGGCTGCTGATCCTATTAGTGACTTATAAAACTCAATGATCTTTTGCTTTATGCTGTCAGGGTGAGTAAGTTAATCACCTGTGAGGGCCACAATTTCATTTAGCTGCTTCTTATGACTTCTTTATTTCATGACAGCTACAAAATACTTGATGTTTGAATTACCAAGCCAACTCCATTTTGCTCTAGATTTCTGTTTCAATACATTTTCCTCTATGAGAGACGATTTTTCTAAATTCCGTAAGATGCTCATTTCTTCTTCAAGTAGTGTATCATCACATGTTATATTGATTTTCTCCTGTATGTTTTCTAATTCCACTCTAGCATATTCAATCTTTAAGCTAATAGTTCTGAACTGTTCACTATTCAAAGTTCTAAAATATGGTCTTAGAGCCTTCAACATCATCCAAACATTCTTCATATGGCAAGTAGCATATAATTGTCTCCAAATCCTTTCCACAATGTAAATAAAACTATTATGCTCAGCCCAGACATTAAAGAATCTAAATGGTACTTTGCCATACTTTGGAGCTGAGTGTAATGTTAGTGTCATGGGAGCATGATAAGAAATAAATGACAACCTGTATTTAGTAGTCACATGACCCCACTGCATCATCCATTCAAAATTACCAAATGCTCTGTCAAGCCTGCTACACACTCTATCTACACCATGTTATTTGTTCGACCATGTGTAATACTCCTTTGTCCAAGGTAGTTCACTCAGTGATAGTAAAGTCAGACAATTAGCAAATTCCTGAATTTCTGTATAGCTAATAGGATTACCCAGAAGTCTGTCATTAGGATACAATACATCATTAAAATCACCACATAGCAGCCAAGGTTTGGTGATTCTTACTGCTAACTCCTTTATAGTTTCCCATCATTGTTTCCTTTGTTCCAGAGTATTATATCCATAAATGAATGTAATTTCACAATCCATCACATACAGCCTATCCTGTACTAGACAACGTATGAGTTGAGCTTCTGTTTTCAACAATATAACAGTATACCATTGAGGATCTCATGTGAGTCACAATCTTCCATTTGGTGCATGTTGATAGTTTGTAAAAGATTTCTACCCCAGGATTACATTCAGCATCACCTTACTTGTATTATGTTCTTTGACTTTAGTTTCAACTATACTAGCTAACTTTATTTTCTGGCTACTTATATACTTCTATAACTCTTTTTGTTTATATCTCTTATTTATATCTCTGATATTGCAGAAGAGCCACTTCATTAGCAAGTCATGTGACCCCTACCCTTATCAGGTGGTAGGATGTTTACAACCCAACTTCCACCTTGCAATGGCTCAAAGGCATTTTTTACTGATATAACTGATAATGTTGGGAAATTTACCATATTCAATTCAAGCATAGTTTCTTCATCTTTACCCTTATCTACTGTTGCTTCCAAATTGTCCTTGTGTTTTGTATATGAGTTAGAAAATTGCCATGCTTCTCTTGTGTATGAGCTCCAACAGTTATCTTCACATTTTCTCTGCCTTGTGGACCTTCTTTACTTTGTTGAGGAAGAATGTCCTGTGTCTTTTGCTGAGCTTGGTCCCCTGGTTGATTGGCATGATTGTCTCCTCCATTCAATGGGCCTTTGGATCTCCACTCCATTGTTACCTTCTTAGGTTATCTTCTCCTTACATGTTACTTCACTTGCTGGTTGTTTGGTCGTTGCTCTATGCCACACCTGTGCCCCACCACTAGACATTTCTGGCAATACTCAGGTTTCCAGTCATATCTGACTAGCTACTTGAATTGCCTGTCATTAGGATCCATAATTACTAACTCCAAAGGCAACTCCTTAGTGATGTTTACTTCTATTAGCATTCGCGCAAAAGACACTCTAGTTTTCTTTACACTATACTCATCTGCATATATAGGAGTCCCAACTGCACTAGACATTCTGCTTAAAGAATCATGACCCCAACAATTCATAGGTAACTTAGAGAATTGGACCCACAAGGAAATTTCAATAGGAAACTCCTCATTGAAATCAAAGTCTGGTGTCCAAGGCTTTAAGATAATAGGTCTATTATTGATCGTTTATGACCTAGAGTAATAGATTTCATGCATGTCTGCTTCAGTCTGAAATTTAATGATATAGTAGCCCTCCCATGTAGGTATAACTCAGACTCAACAATATTTTTTCAATTCATACCAATATACCTCTTCATAGTATTGTAACCAAGCACTTCCCCAATGATATAAGCTATCATTGCACTTCTCCGTCTCTAGATCAATTTAAGCTTTGTCTAATTGCACTACAATTTAGCTATTAATAATTTGTGGAGGTATGTAAGACAACGACATACCATTCTAAATTGCTATGTTCCTCTGAAAGAGATTTGTCCATGGTTTAGGATCCGCAACTACTGCCACATCGAGCTTAGTAGTCTCCACAATCACTGTTCCATTAACAACATGCACAAGATTCATTGTTTTATTGCCAGAAATTATTGTTCCCTTACTGTTGGATCTGGTTCTCCTCAGGGCTGATGACTCCAGTTGCTATTGGAGGAGTGTTCAGATCTAGCCTCTTTTTAACACTAGGGCTTGTCGATGAAGATCCTGCTTCATAAATCGTCATCCCCACTGCAATTCCAGTTTCCTGCACTACCAATTGTGAGAAGGTGTGCCTACTAATTGATCCGGCACCCAACGAGCTACCAAAGATAGCTATGGGGTTCTTCTTGGGCCTACCACGCCCACGTCCCCGTCCCTGTCCTCTTCCGTTCGCCATGGATGAGCACAATCATCGCAAGTTAACTATCATGCGTCGAACATGAGCGAAGAGAGATGCAGAGCAAAACGAACACACATTAGATGTTTGCTTGTCCACTCGTCACATTTCATATTACATTATTTTAATCTTTCATTTTAAGCATATTCCTTGTAAATACAAAATGAATTTCAGATACTACATGTATAGATAAGTGTACATTAACTAGTAAAAGGAGACATCGTGTCAAGACAGTATATCTTAATCACTTATCAGATAACACATGCATATTTTGAAAATAGTTATTCAGCGTAATTAATACTAAAATAGTATTCTTTTCCGTTTTAATTTAGATGACATATTTCGCTTATCGAGAGTCAATCTATATGAAGTTTGACCAATGTTTTAAAAAATATTTTTTATCTCATTGACATGAGAAAAATTACATCTTATAATACTTTTTGTATAATTTTTGAATATCAAAATTTTAATTTTAAAATACTGAGTTGACTAATCCAATTTAGCTCCAACATTTAGTCCAATTAACTCTCGATAATCAAAATATGTCATCTAATTTGAAACACATGGAATAATATATTTAATATTTCACTCAAAAAAGTAAAAAGGAAACGAAAATAAGGGTAGAGTGGACTGAAAATTATTAGCTCCCGTTTGACCATAGATTTTGTCAAGTTTTTTCCAAAATATTTTTGGCAAAACATGTTTGTTTATAGATTTTATCCATGTTTTGGCAGATTTTGAAAATAAAATTTCCAAATCTCAAAACCAGCTCTAGACCTGTTTTTGGCAAAAAATATAACTGTTTGATTTTTTAATAATTTCAAAGATTACCACAAACTTTTATATTTTATAAAAAAAAATACCATCTATTATGACCCAACTAACCACCAGCTAATTACTATCATTTTCTTTTGGACTGATGGATCTTGTAATATTACTGCAATTTGACGAATTATAGTGGCTAGTAATTGTGTTATTAGCAGTTGATATTAAAATATCAAGTTTATGATTTTAGGATATTGTATTGTGTAGTTCATTATAAAAATGATAATTTGTGCCAAACTTATTTATGTCCAAGACTATGGTTTGTGCTAATGATAGTGAATGACATCGATGAAGGTTCTGCATATACAGGATTAGCAAGTTTGTTTGTTTAGTATTGTTGGGTATTTTTGATAATTTTTAGAACTTATGAGTATAAATCACATTTCATGTTTTTTTTAAAAAAAAAAGTGAAATATGTTTTGAAAAATTATGTCCAAATAAATTTTCATCTTCAAACCAAATTTTACCCAAATTAAATTTTTTAAAATAAATTTGAGAATTTATGGCGAAATACTAGCTAAGAAATTATGTCGTGTAATAAATTGACAAATTACTTCCTCCATAGCAAAATGAATATCAACCATTCATGCCAAATAGTGGACTGTCAATTCTTTTGAGTGTTTTTACGCATAAAAATTTTCAACCTTTCAACATTTTAAAAATATTGGATCGATATGAATATAGAAGGAAAATAAAAAGCAGAATAAATGAGAACCACTTCTACTTTCTCCGTACAACTTTTGCTCCAGTTTAATGTAAAACTAAAATGTTACACCCACCTATGTTATAGTTATTAAAATATTAACATTTCTCATCCGTCTCTGATCTACGTGCAAGGTCAAATAAAAACCTTCAATTAGGGGAGAAATGAAATGAGTTACTTATAATCCAAAGGACGAAACTGACTTCTGGGTACAATTGAGTTTTGTACCGAAAATTAATGCGTTGACGAGAAAAAACGGTAGTCTTTCCTTACAATATTATTTGGCTTTTTGTGAGTATTATATATTTAAGAATTTCTATTATTTAGAAAGTGAATTAATATTTTAGCCTAGACCATGAAATTAAAGTGAATATTTTGAAACGAAAAACATATTATTCAGGTAGAATAACAATAAATACATGAACATTAAATTAAAGAAGGAAGAACTTTATCCGAAGGAAAAATTTTATTTCGAGTGATTTGGAAAAACAGAAAAGACGTATTCCTTTACATTAGAATTTAAAANTAGAAGGAAGAACTTTATCCGAAAGAAAAACTTTATTTCGACTGATTTGGAAATACAGAAAAGACGTATTCCTTTACATTAGAATTTAAAAGTGAGGAGAAATTGAACGATGGGGTCTGTTTATTTTTTCTTGGGACGATGCGGTCTGTTTATTCAAGGGATTATTACAAAAATAGTCACTTAAATTCACACTTTGCTTTTTTTAGTCGATATATGTAAATTATATACTAATTATATATTATATGTCTATCAATTATTTTTAGTTTAAAACATATATATAAGTCTTTAATTTTTTGTTTTCAAGTCATGTTGAAACAACGCGTCTCTGAAACAGTGGCGATGTGAACACATTTTATTTTTAACGTAAAAGTGAAA
>AWOL01S0280443.1:0-12170 GCA_000715115.1 Nicotiana otophora
CATCCAGTTTTTCTTCTGTAAATTCATGGTAAGTCGTTCTATACTTGTAAGAACTCACGGGTCCACAGGGACCTGGGGAGACATCTGAGGGACCCTCTGTATGCATTTCAAAGAAAGAATTTCAAAAATATCTTGATGATCAGAAGAAGCAGGGGCATCATCTTAAGAAGCTCGAGAAGGCATATACTGATTTGGCCACGGCGCACGGTACTTTGAGCACTTTTCATGACAAACTGGCAAGTGCACACACCAGGATGAAGAAAAGGGAGAAGAAGAGAGATAAATTCTTCACCCGCATGTGGAAGGGTGTGAAGGGGCTGTGGAAAGTTCTAAAGCCTCAAGAGCCAGTGCCATCGACCGAGCCGGAAGATGACGATGATGCTCCAGTTCACTGGTCCGAGGAAGAAGAAGGGGAGGAGGATGCGACTGAGTCCGACAGCGAATGATGTGATGCCGTGTAACATGAGGAAAACACATCTCTATACCTGTATGTCATGTGTGCATGTCAATGCAATGTATCTCAGAGATGAACTCATCTACTCACACTCTCAGAGTACTCAATCTCACTTTCTCACACATTCCACTCATCATACTCAATTACTCGGTACTGTATATGGCCAATCAGGCCCAGGGAAGATCCATCCGGGAATATACACATCATTTGATCATCAGTCACTCAGTACCGAGTAGGGCCAATCCAGCCCGTGGAGAAGATCCATCTCCAGGTATATAATACTTCGGACAAGATCCATGTCCAGGGAAGATCCATCCCTCAATAATATCAACCGCGCTCACTGGGGGTGTGTGTAGACTCCGATGGGGCTCCTTCAGCCCAAGCGCTATCATAAATCAGTAAACCGCTGCGGCGTGCAGCCCGATCCCATAATGTCACTCAGAATCAGGAACTCGGCCTCACTCAATCATCAATCTCTCCAGTATATCTCTCACGGGCTCACAATGTCATGATACTAGCCCGAAAATAATGATATGATGCATCAATAAGGAACAATAGAGACTGGGATATGATATGCAATGAAATAAATATGACTGAGTATGAAATTTCAATTTAAACAAATAATTCAACAATAATATGACCTCTGTGGATCTCAATAATACTGGCACATAGCCTCAACATGATTTTTAATAAAATTCTCAGCTCAATTTCTTTAACACATAAAACTACATAGAAGATGCCAAGATTATCTGACTACAGAATTCCACAAAACTAATTACGTCACAATTTCTATGGTGCACTCCCATACGCCCATCACCTAGCATATGCGTCACCTCCAAATAATTCGCATAATATGTATATTCAGGGTTCATACCCTCAGCTCCAAGATTAGACGAGTTACTTACCTCGAACAAACCGAATCCAATGTCGAGCAAGCTAAATAATGTTCCTGAAATTTTATTTTGCGCGTATCAACTTCTAAACAGCTTGAATCTAGTCACAATAAATTTGATTCAGTCCACACAATTATAGGAATTAATTCCATATCAAAATGCTAATATTTTTCCATAAAATCCGAAATTAGACTCCACAATCCGACGAAATTCACAAAATCCGACAACCCATCCAATTTCAAGTTCAACCATACTAATTTCACCCACATCCGACCCCGAATCCATGTTTAAATCTTGGGAATTCAGTTTATGAAATTGTAGAAATTCCTCCGATTTCTCTTAAAAAATCAATAATCTAATGCCGAAAAAGATGATTAATTCATGGAATATAATCACAAGGGAGTTAAGAATACTTACCCCAAGTTGTGTGGAAAATTTCCTCTCCAAAATAGCCCAAACCGAGCTCCAAAATTCAAAAATGGCTAAAAATAGCAAAGCCCCGAATTTAAGGCTTTTGCCCAGTGACTTCCGTATCTGCAGTGGAATAGTCGCATCTACGACATCCGCTTCTGCGGACAAGATCGCACCTGCGAAGGTCGATTCTGCGGCGCGTAAACCGCATTTGCGGTCGTGCTTCAGCGCCTGAAGGTCCGCTTCTGCGATGCCTCCCCAGCCGACACTCCTTGCTTCTGCGACTGCTTTGTCGCTTCAGCGACCATCGCACCTAAGATCCCATTTACGCAGGTGCGAAGACAACAACAAAAGAAAAATTCCAGCCTTAGCCAAAACTTCCAAAATGCTTTGAACCTCGTCCAAAACTCACCCGAATCACTCGGGACCTCGTCCCAATGTAACAACAAGTTCCATAACATAACACGGTCCTACTCGAGGCCTCAAATCACACCTAACAATATCGAAATGACGAATCACACCTCAAATCAAAATCTATGAACTTCCAAATTCTATATTTTGTGCCGAAACACAACAAATCAATCCGGAATGACTTTAAAATTTGCACACAACTCATAAATGACATAACGAAACTATTTCAATTTCCAGAATCGGATTTCAGTAACTATTTAAACTTAAGATTTAAATCTTGGAACTAATTATTCCAATTCATTCCAAGACCTCACCGGACCCGAATCAAATACCCTCGGGCAAGTCATATAATAATCGTAAAGTACAAATTGAGTAGTAAATGGGGGAACAGGGCTGAAATACTCAAAATGACCGGCCGGGTCGTTATAATGTACAAGTCATAAAACATGATATGAAGCTACTCGAGGTCTCAAACCACCAAACGATACGCTAGATCTCAAAATAACCGGTCGGGTCGTTACAATCATATTGCTTCTGCCTCTCTGAAAGAATATTAGTTTTATCAAAAATAACATGTACACTTGTATATCTTATATGCTTTACTATGTGAGGAATATCCCAAGAATATTCCATCATCACGTATGGGATCCAACTTTCCTATGGAGTCTTTTTCATTATTGTGATATATTTAGCCTTCTCCCTTTAACTAACTCATAGGGAGTTTTCTCAACATGAGGTCAAGTCATGCACCTATTTTATGATGTAGCATGCAGTGCTCACAGCTTCTGCCCAAAAACTATGAGGCAACTTACTAGCAAGTAACATGGTCCTAGCCATTTCCTCCAAAGTCATGTTCTTTCTTTCAATTACTCCATTTTGTTGTGGAGCTATAGGAACAAACAATTATGATCTATGCCATGCTTATCACAAAATTTAGAACGTTTTGCATTCTCAAACTCAGTACCATGGTCGGACTTGATTGATGCAAGTTGATTTACCTAGCTAGTTTTTGAGTTTTTTTCTAACAAATGAAGTGAACATGTCAAATGCTTCTTATTTAGATGCTAAAAACAGAGTCCAAGTAAATCCATAGTAATCATCAACAAGCAACAAAATCTCTTACCGCCTCTGCTCATTGTGCTCATAGGTCCACACAGATCCATATGGACCAGTTCCATCGACCTAGTAATACTCACCATTTTATTGCCTTTGAAAGAAAATTTTACCTCTTTCCCCCTTGAACGAGCCTCACAAACTTTATCTTTCTTAAACATAATGTTAGGCATCCCTATCACTAAGTCCTTCAAGACTAGTTTGTTAGGTTGACCTAGGCTAATATGCCCAAGTCTCTTATGCCAAATGAGTGGATCACTATCCCCGAGACTCAAGAAAGTAAGTTCATTTTCTGAAAGTGTGGATAGATCCAACACATATGCATTGTTCACTCTTCCTCCCCTTCTTTCCATTTCCAAAGGAGACATTTTCTCCTTTAAAAGCCACAAGTGAAAGGAATCGGTTCTTGTTTGTTGTCATGTGCTTTGAGCAACCACTATCCATGTACCATATTTGGTTGCTCTCATTCACTTAGACCTACAAAAGGAAATCAAGGGTTAATCTTAGGAATCCAAACTAGTTTGGGTTCCTTTATATAGGCAAAATGATAAATAATATTCTTCTTTGCCCAACTTGTCAGCCTATTCTTCCCTAGAATAGAATTTTTGTTCCTTAAACTTGCTTTATCTTTTGCTACACATTCACTTTTATAGAGTGAAAATCTTATTCTAAGGAAATGTTAGGTACTTACTTTTAGGATCCCATTTAGGTGCGGAGTTCCCAAAGGAAAGTCCTTTTTTGTTGCTACTATGGTGTTCTTGTGGCCATGAAAGCGCATCAAAGGACCTGTTCCATTTATATGTTCTATCCAGCTAATGTTTAACCTTGGTCAAGTCCTATTTCAAAACTCTTGTATTTTCTTCCCTTTTGTATAGTTCATCTTTAACCTTCCTTAAACGATCCTCTAGGTTGATTTGTATATCACTGGTTCTCTCATTTCCTGTCTGTAACTTTAACTTTATATTTTCAAATTTAAGCTCTAAGACAGTTGTGTCAAGTGCATAAACTTGGTTATTCAAAATAGTATTTTTCTATCACGACCCAAATTTTCCTCCGTAGGATGTCGTGATGGCACCTAGTCTCTTCAACTAGGTAAGACTAACACTTACTGAATTTTATAACAGATTTTAAGCAAATAATTATTAAGCATGAAACAAAAATTCCTATAATAAGCCAACAATCCAAAATGGATACATAACATCCAAAAACCGGTAGTACAAATTATAAGCTCTACTGAGTTCACTAGAAAATTTCTAAATACAATTGTTCCGGAATAGAAATAAATTATACAAAGTAAAATTTTCAGAAGATGACTCTGAGGCCTGCGAACGAGACGGTAGGTATACGTTGAGTCTCCACAACAATGCTCGATTAACTAGCTAATGATCAACAAACTCCGAAATACCTGGATCTGTACAAAAATGTACAGAAAGCGTAGCATGAGTACATCACGGCTGTACCCAACAAATACTAAGACTAACCTTGGTAAAGTAAAAACGAGGGACAGTTAAGACACCTACTAGACTTAATAACCTATACAAGTATGAGTGTGAAACTAACAGGGAAAATACCAATATAAAATTAAGCATGGTAAAAATAACAAAACAATACTTGCAATAGAAAATTAGAAGTAACAATTGGCAACAAGGTAATAACGTTGTAGAGAAAGCTGAACACAGTTTATGTCCAGTGAAACCAAGTAAAGGGATACAAGTAATAACTCAATAAGAAAAACTGCTTTAACATAAGATTTATTCAATGACTTCCCCGAGGCACCACACCTCATAATCACAAATCATGGATCCCAAATCACGAACCCTAATCACTTGGCATCTTGTGCCCACATTACAAATCACAACCACACGGATAACTCACGTGCCAATACCAATAATACCTCATATCTACATGGACAAATCACATGCTAAGGGAGTGACAATATCTCATATCCACACGGTCGCACGTACCAACAATAACAATAATTCATGACCGTGTGAACAACTCATGTGCCAATAGTATAACTCTCATATAGAAAGAAAGTAAACGAGAATACATGTAAATGATCAATAAACATCAAGATTCATCTTCTTAAACTAATATGAGTGATTATTTACATGTATGCTTGTGTAAGTGTTCTATCACAACTCGGGTCAATAAGTAGGAATAGAGACAATGAATGGCACATAGGAGACAACACAACAAAACATAAAATGCATAACTCACAAAAGGTAGGCGTACCACTACACAATTATCATCAATAAGAATGCCCCCCAGGATGTCATAAGTCATCACAAATCATCCTATCACATAATAATACCACATGCACAATAATAAGGTAAATGCCCTCTTTGTCTTGCCGCACGCGCATAATAATATTCTCGCCTTGTCCTGACACATGCGCAAACCCACATATATATAGCCCGCCTTATCACGCCGCATGTGCAAATATCAATAATAATAATAATAATAATAGCACGGAAAACTCACGTACGAACACCCCGACAATCCTTTCAACAGTATCACGTGTGCCAAAACATAACAACACAATATAACAACTCGCACCACATGTGCCAATATGCCACAACATTTCCTCAAAACAATTCCAATACCACAGCCACACATAGCCCTTGGCTCAACAACATTGAGTACAACAACAATAATAATAATAACACAAGAGTACGACACGTAAATCGACACAATAATTACAAAACACAAAGAAACGGAAGAACATGCTCACAATGAAAGACATGAAAAGTAATAATGGTTTCAGTAAGAATAACTCGATAATGAGAGAGATAGTGTGTAGCAATGATGTCAACTAAGTGTAACTCAATGATTCAATACACGAGAGATAACATGTAACAATGATTCCCAATAAGAATGACTTAACGATAAGAGAGATACCATGTAACAATGATTCCCATTAAGGACAACTCAACAATAAGAGAGATAACATGTAGCAATGGCTTCAAATAAGGATAAGTCAACAATGGAAAAGATAACAATAACTTCAATTAAGGATAATCAACTACGGAAGAGATACATAGCAATGCAAGAGGTAACAACTTCATTTAAGGCAGCTAAGAGTATATTTGAAAATAAAGGGGTGGAACATGAACTTATCAACTTCAAATAAGACATGTGAGGGTAAATTTAGTTGGAGGATTTAAGATGATAAGACAACTTCATTTTAATGTACCTAAGAACCTAAGAGTCTAAATCGGTCAAATTTCCATATATAAACCGTGCACACACTCGTCACCTCGTGTACACATCTTTCGCGTAGTTCCAATAGTACAACAAACCAATCGCTATGGGGCAGTTCTCCCACACAACGTTAGGCAAGATACTTACCTCAAAAGCCCAAAATCAATACTCAAAATAGCTTTTCCTTTACAATTCACCTCCGCCCAACACAAATCTAACCAAAATCGACTTAATAACATCAAATAATGCAAGAGAAATCAATTTCAATGAATAAAGCTATGATCTTTAGAAAATCCTTCAAAAGTCAACCCCGGGCTCGCCCGGTCAAAACCCGGGTCCAATGGTAGATTCTAACTACCCATGACCTTACGAGTTCTTATATGTGATTAGTTTCAAAATCCGAGTCCAAGTCGACTCTCAAAACTCAAACTCTTATTTTTCAAAAACTTGATAAAATGTAAAAATTTTTTACTTTGATTCACATGGTTTTGATGTTAAAATCTAAGATATACTGATGGAATATGATTAGAAATAAATTAGAATCACTTACCCTAAAGTTTGTAGATGAAAATCCCTCTTCAAAATTGCCTCCTACTGAGTTTAGGGTTCCAAACTATGAAAATGAGACTAAACATTCGTCACTCAGCTTTTTGTCCAGTCGCAGGTGTCGCAAATGCGAGAAATCAATCGCAAAAGTGAAGAACCCACATCCATGCTATAGTCGCAAATGCGACATAATGTTCGCAATTGTGACCTATGGACATCTCGAAAATGTGACATGTCTGATTGCAAATGCGACCTATGGACATCTCGCAAATGCGACATGTCTGATCCCAAATGCGAAAAAAGCTAGCCCAGCCCCACCTTCGCAATGTGAACTCAGGGTTCACAAATGCAAACCTAGAAGACTAAGCCAAACATCGCAAATATGATCTCGCACCTCGCATTTGCGAGGCCTGTAGCACTTGTTCACACTATCAACATTAAAACTCTCTCAAATACTCCAAAACGCGTCCGAAACACAGCCGAGCCCTCACGGCTCCAAACCAAACATCAATACAAGTCTAAACACATAACGCGAACTCGCTCGTGCGATCAAATCATCAAGATAACATCCGAAATCATGAATCGGACCTCAAAACACATGAATTCAACATGAAACTCAAGAAGTTCTAAAACAAATCATTGCATGTCCGATTCCTATCAAATCAACTCGAAATGACGACAAACTTTGTGGACAAGTTCCAAATGACAAAACGGACTCATTCAAAGTCCCGAAACATAAATCCAAACACGATAGCTATGAAGTCAACCTACGGTCAAACTTATAAAGATTCTAAGCCTTAAAATTACCAACTTTCGGCAAAATAACACAAATCAACCTACAGACCTCTGAAGTAGGTTTCGGGCATACACCCCAAGTCCAAAATCATGATACGAAGCTACTGGATCCAACAAAATACTGCTGAGGGGTCATTTCACAAAAGTCAAACCTCGGTCAACCTTTTCACTTAAACTTCTAAAGTAAGAATCACTCATTCAAATTCATTCTGAACTATCTGAAAATCAAATCCGACCACGCATTCAAGTCATAGTACACAATATGAAGCCACTCAAGACCTCAAACTACTGAATGGAACCTTAAAGCTTAAAACGACCGGTTGGGTCGTTACATTCTCCCTCTTTTAAACAAACGTTCGTCCTCGAATGTTCCAGGAGTTTTTCCCAATCCATCAAATCACTATATAAATTCTCCATACACATACATGCGAGAGATCCCATGTCAACCCAAACCAAATAAATCCGACAACATCATCTCAACCGAAGATTATTCCTTCCACTCATGCCGATAAGTCTTATAATCAAATCTCTACATCTCCCAAGGCCCTATTATCACAAAAACATACTGTAAAATCCTTAGCTAGCTACAACAGCTCATGCAAACACCCACAAGGTATAACCACATGACATAAGACATCATCCATATGCCCATAGTAATAACTCTGACCATAAATCTGCCCATTATCAAGCCCGGTACCGGCAAACAGACTCATATCGACTAGAACCGTTTTCCAAACCTTCACAATACTGAAAATAATGCAAGAAACATACGAAACTCATAATTACTCATCCGATCAACAAGCCACATCAAATTCCACCTGGGCTCCTACATCGCAATCCAAACTCAACAAGAACGACTAGAATATGACTGAATATGAAAGGAGGAACACATATGAAGACTGTCAAACAAGCCTAAATAGGAAAAAATACCCACAGATGCCATACTGCAGATCCAATCCATAAGGAAGAAGCAATACATATGCAACAATCACAACAAATCTTACCTTTAAATGACCTCGTCGCGAAGCATAGCCCGATACCAACATACCTATCCACAAAGAAAACTAGGTCCCTATCCTCCACTCAGAATCACGAGTAAGGTAAACATCTCAGCAACTAAACAATTCTACTAACTCAACCTCGTAGAACCAGAACCACAACACATAACAACTTCCCATACCTGTAGAGCACCCAATATCTGGGCTAAACCATCCGGCGATCACAACAAATCCTACCGTATTTAACTAACAAAAATTCCACCCAAGTTTCATGACCTACAATAGCAACCAAACCAGAACGATAGACACTGGCTATCACAATAAAATTCTAAACTGGCGTGAACACATGAACATAGTGCAAGAATCACAAACCACAACCATATCTAAAACAAGGTATGATGAATCTTACCAATAAATGGGGTCGGATTGAAGTATCACAAATGCATCTCTATACTCAACTGAAACCATACCTGTAAGGACATCATCCGGTGCATCGGCCTCTGCCTAACCAGGAGGAGCGTAACAACGGGCCCTATTAGCAGTGCAAGTGTAGCAGTAACTGGAGCAGAACTCATAGCCTAAATACCCCGCTATGACACATCTGTTCAAAGTTTGGGACAATCTCTCACCATGTGGCTGATATCTACATACTCAAAGCAACCTCTACGCTAACGTGGACGGGGAAGCTGTCCGGTATGGGTATTTTGAGACCCATGGATATCTGAAACATCGCGTAAAGCTTGAAGTGCACACGAAACTGGTTGACCCAAAAAACGTCTACCATGATGCACACTGCCTCTAAAATAGGGATCAATAGATCCTCCTGGTCAACGAGGACTCGTAGCCTCTATTTCCTCTCTCTCTTGGCCCCGCATGCCCTCTAATCGACGAGCAATCTCTACCACCTGCTGAAATGGAACATCCATCTCTAACTCCCAAGCCATGATGAATTGGATACCATAACTGAGTCCCTCAATGAACCTACAAACTCGCTATCTAACGGTAAAAATGAAAGCAGGTACATGCTTGGACAAACCACAGAATCTAACGGCATAAACTGACACTTACATAGTACCATGACGCAGCTGCTCAAACTCCGTGTGCCATGCAATCCGAAGGGTCTGGGGAACAAACTCTCTCAAGAACATCTCTAAAAACTGAGTCCATGAATGTGAAGTTCCATGAAAGTGAAGTTGCACAGGCTGTGCTGGCATGACACCTGGAACCCCAACAATATGGCTCGCTGCTCTAGAGTACTGGCAGCGGAAGTATGAGCTCCTCCCCCGGTCTATGAAGTAGCTGGTACAACCGGAATCAATCCTGCTTGAGCCAATGTACCAAACATGCTCAGGAACTACGTTAAAGTCTCCTGAAGTCCTAGAGTAGCAACAGGTGCCACCGATGCCTTTCCCCTAATCAGAGCTACTGGTGGCTCCTCAGTTGTTTCTCTGGCATGGGCTCTAGATGTATCACGTGCTCCATCTCGTCCTATGCCTCTGCCCCGACCCCTAGAAATGCTGGATCTGGTGGCAGCGTCATGAGTAACTGCAGCTCGTGTTCTCACCATCTGTGAGAGAATAAAATAACAAAGGCTCAAACTCCAAAATCAATAAACTCGCATGATAGGGATGAAAGAAGTGAAGTTTCCTAATAGTTTTGTAGCCTCTCAAAGATAAGTACAGGCATCTCCGTGCCGATCCGCAAGACTCTACTAAACTTGCTTATGACTCGTAGCACCTATGAACCTAGAACTTTGATACCAACTTGTCACACCCCCAATTTTCCTCCGTAGGATGTCGTGATGGCACCTAGTCTCTACGACTAGGTAAGTCTAACAATTACCGAATTTAATTACAGATTTTAACCAAATAACTATTAAGCATGAAATGGAAATTCCTATAATAAGCCAACAATCCAAGGTGGATACATAACATCCCAAAACCGGTAGTTCAAATCATAAGGTCTACTGAATTCACTAGGAAATATATATGTACAACTGTTCCGGTATAGAAATAAATTGTATAAAGTAAAATTTTTCAGAAAGTGACTTTGAGGCATGCGAACGCGACGGTAGGTATACCATGAGTCTCCACAACAATGCTCGATCAACTAGCTAGTGATCAACAATCTTTGAAGTACCTAGATCTGCACAAAACTGTGTAGTAAGTGCAGCATGAGTACACCACGGTGGTACCCAGTAAGTGGCACGACCTCAATTTTCCACCTTAGGAAGTCGTGATGGCACCTAGTCTCCAAGACTAGGTAAGCCTAACACATGCTGATGTAATAACAAAATTGAACTATATAATCATTTATCATAAACCATTAAATGACAAATATAGCCACAAGCGACCAATAGTTATACATTTCCCAAAACTGGTAGTACAGATCATAAGCACTACTAAAACACGCTAAAATTTGTAAACGCAATACTTTTTTGGATTACAATTTATCAATAGCATAATGAAGTAAGATGGTGACTTCGAGGCACAGGAACGTCAAGCAGGTATACCTTGAAGTCTCTTGCCGTGCATACGCAACTCTTAGTAACACAATCAGATACCTAGATCTGCACAAAAATGTGCGGAAGTGTAGCATGAGTACACTATGATGGTACCCAGTAAGTATCAAGCCTAACCTCAGTAGAGTAATGACAAGGCCAGGTCAAGACACCAACTAGACATAGAAACATGGTCAAGATAGACATAAGCTAACAATGGAAAGAACATCAATGAAAGACCAAAGATGGAAAAATTATTTATTTACAACCAACAATGAAGTAATGGAAACATAAATGGCAGTAAGTAGTAAACGAGTAATAAAGAAACAACATAATCAGAATACCGATGAGATGTAAATAAACTCAAATAAGAAGAAAATGGATGACAAACTTAGATAACAAACCTGTCACGCCCCGAACCTAGGAGCGAGACCAGCACCAGGTGCCTAACCTAACCTGGCGTACCAAATTGCGACTAAGGGACTCTGAACATATAATGTCATACTTTGGCCATGGGGCCACCTTGCAAGACAATTTGCGAAGTAAAATATAAAACTAAATGGAAACTAGCGCTAACTAAACATCAATATAAAGCTAGACCGACAAGGCCGTCATAGCCAATACAGCTAACAAACCACCAAATTATACATACCGGGCCTACAAACCTAACATACTGCACTAACCAACAGGATATGTCTACAAGCCTCTACTGATAGATATATTGTGATCGGAACAGGGCCCCGACCTACCCATAATATATATATAAATACATACATAAGATGTACACAAAAACCTAGACCCGATAACTCCGAAGGATGTAGAGCTTACCGATCAGGCTAAACTCT
>AWOL01S0280521.1:0-18576 GCA_000715115.1 Nicotiana otophora
TATATATATATATATTAGAACTTCATAGATACGCAAATTATTTTCTATCATACATTATTCATAGATTATCATCCTACAATAATCTTTACCAAGTCCAGGAAAAATAACAAAAAGGAATAGTAATAGTTTTTCATTCCATACAAAATGGAGTTTGTATGAAGCATTTTCTTTTCTTTCTTTTGGCTTTGGGTTATGAGGTTTGAATGAAAAAAAAAGTTTATATTAAATATCAAAATTTGGTCACTAACGATATTTTTCATTTGTTGGGTTATAACTGAAGGCTCAATCGATCCAAAGATAGCCTAATTCATTTTTCAAAATTAACATTTTTCTAGGATTTCGCCTTGACCATCAATAGAGACAAGTTCTAGTTATTGATCGTCTTGATTCTCATATGATATGGTCCTGGATAGTCCAGGCAAAATGGAGAATATTGAGAATGACACCAAATTATCTAGTGGACCGTTTACCCGCTCCAAGTACAAGAACGTCCAAAGGATGCATGCTAAGGAGATGCATGATCTTTAACAATTGGCTAAAAGATGTTTAGAGAGTTACTTGGAGGATTCATGCAAAGAATACCATATTTGGAGTCTTGAGAATAGAAGAATCAAGACTCCAAGTCAAATCGTGTGACACGGTTTCACCAACCGATGGCTACGGTTCAAGAGGGGGATTGAAGAGCTGAAGAAAATTAGCTTCTGGAATTCATCACGGTTCAGCTGTATGTTACGGTTGGGGCTACAGTTTGTGCTACTGAGAATTTTTGGAAAATTAACTTTGAATATTTTACCCAGTGGCTATTTATAATAGCCTAGGGTTATTTGATTACGAACTTAGCATATTTTGACATAAGAAAACACTTGAGAGAGATTTGGAACCTCTTGGTTCGAGTTCGACTTTGGATTACCTATTTTCAAGACTTGGGTTCTTGAGGGTAATATTCTTCTCCTTTCTTTATATCTAGGTTTCTAATTTGTCGTTCTTGGGAGGCGATCAGATAGTTTTTCGATTGTTTCTTGAGACATTCACTTAGGGTTGTAGATTTTCTTCTATATTTCATTATTCAAAATACTTTTGATTATCTTAATCAAACCTATCATTAGTTTTGCTTTAATTATTGTTATTTTCATATTCTACTATTTTGTTTATATCGAATAGTATCAATTGGTATCAGAGCGAAGGCTCGAGTATTGTTCTAACAAACCCACATTCCCGGTTTTGAAATCAAGATCCGAATTAGTAAAAAAAGAAGGAAAAAAAAGTATAGTTCTTGTTTTGGACTAAACCCTAGTCGAGTTGCTTGCAAAAAAAATAAAAACAAAATTGTTCTTGAGTTTCAAAAAAAAAGTAAAAAAAAAAAAATTTATTTAAGTGCGCTTGTTGATTGTTGGGGAAGATTACTTTTGCGTAAGAGAGATTCATTGAAGATTCTTGTTAAGGACAAACTAGTGCCTGTTCGCATTAAATAGTTCTTAGTGTTTGAAACTGTCACAACCCAAAAACCAGCCAGTCGTGATTGTCACGACCCAATTTCTATTACAAGCCCTGATGGCGCCCAACGTCACTGCTAGGCAAGCCAACAATTAACTACCCATTTAATTCTCATTTTAGTATTTTTAAAGTGTTGGATTTTTATTTAATGCATGAACAAATAGTAAATGAGCGTGGTAATGTAAACTGTCACGACCCAAAAATTCACTATAGGTCGTGATGGAGCCTAACACGCTGTCAGGTAAGCCAACAGTGATTGATCAATTTAATTACTCATTCTAGTACTTTAAAATCAAAATTTTTATTAATTAGATAGTGTGAAATAGAATTTACAGAGTGAATGATAATATTTACACGAGCTACAATAATGAACAACCCATAGGAACCCTCAAAACCCGGTGTCACAAGTGCATGAGCATCAACTAGAAAATATAGTAAAATACAACATCTGTCTGGAGTACGAATTAGACAGGAGAAATATAAATAATTCTGATGGAGACTTTGCAGGCTGCGGATCGTAACATGAAATGCAGCTCTCGGTAAAGTCCCCGTAATAGCCGCGCCTCTGTGCCCAAATGACCACCAGACATATATGTACCTGCACAATAAGGGCAGCAAGCGTAGCATGAGTACGTAAATCAATGCATACCCAGTAAGTATCTAGTCTAACCCCAGAGAAGTAGTGACGAGGGGTCGACATCAACACTTACTAATGGTCCAATAAGACAGATACAGTAGAAGTAAACAAATGTGAGTTAGGGGAATAAATGAAATAACAATTATAAATACGTGATAAAATTCTCCTCTCAGCAATAGCTCAAACTCTCAGCTAGTAGTTACCTCCTCAATCAGAATATATGTAATAAACCTCACCAGATAGGTCGCCACAGTTTAAATCGAGTAAACTCACAGATATACTACCTTCTTATCAATTATTACGCAAGATTTCATAAGAGTATTTTATAGAAATGCCGAGGCGTACGGCCTGATCCATCATAATAATGCCGAACCATAGATACATCTATTGTATTGTCGAGGCGAATGGACCGCTCCTATGAGAGTGTAGTACATAATCATGCCGAGGCGTACGACCCGATCCATTATAATGTGCGCACTGCCGAAGAAAGAACGACATGAACCATAGATGTATCTATCTTACCGAGGCGAACGGACCGATCCCATTAGAATAAGAAGCTTTGACGGGTCCTCGACCCCACTCACGAATAGTCGTGTGAGTTATAGATTTTAAGGGAACTTTTCGATGAGAACGCATAACGCGGGAGAATTTCCTAAGGAGAGTACAATTATTCCACGGCTTATCATGAAGCCCGTCGAATCTCTACAATAGCAAGTCTATCACTCTACGCAAGTCTAGTCTCAAGTCGTAATGTAAAATAAAGGAATTTAATAGGCAAGAGACTACTCAAATAGTACGGTTATAGCATGGAGGATTCCGAACTTTTTTGAAGATAAACCTTACCCATAACATTACTAACTCAAATATGTAATTTATTCTTAATTCCATTTACAAAATCGTGGTCAAAATCCAAAATTATAAATTCTAGGTCTTCTACCAAAATCCCACAATTTTCCTAAATTTGCCTCCTTAAATCCACATATAAACTTTACATTAAATTCACGACAAGTGGGAAATTACTTACCTTGTGTTACATGATGAAAACTCCTCAAAATCGCCCAAGAATCGAGCTCCGAAAATTCAAAATGAAAATGACGAAATGACCAAGTTTGATCCCCTTATGTTCTGCCCAGTTTCAGCTTCTGCGGACATATTTGCGCATCTGCGACCTTGCTTTTGCGAGCCAAAATGCGCATCTGCAGAATACACTGTCCTGCTAAGACCTCGCATCTGCTGAAGCGTTTTCGTTTTTGCGCAGGCATTTCTGCAATGGCCAATCGCGCATCTGCGGACCAGTCGCTTCTACGTCCTTATTTCTCGCTTATGCGATTCCGCAGCTGCGGGAATATCTCTGCACCTGTGACCATTTCCTTGTCCCTTCCCAATTCGCTTCTGTGAGCTCGACCTCGCTTCTGCGATGTCGCTTCGGTGACCAAGACATCACAGAAGCGATCACACCAGCTGCTGCCCAACTTCAGCATTTCTTAAGTCTAAAAATCAATCTGTTTTCAATCTGATTCGCACCCGAGAGGTCCGGGACCCCTTCCAAACATACCAGCGCATCCTAAAATACAATACGAACTTAGTCGGAGCCTTAAACCACGTCAAACAACATCAAAATCATGAATCGCTCCTCGAATCAAATTTATAAATTTTCAAATTTCCAAATTGTATATCTTGTGCTGAGACGTATCAAATCAATACAGAATGACTTCAAATTTCGAACACGGCTCATAAATGACATCACGAAGCTATTCCAAGGCTCAAAACCCCAAACGGACATCGATAAAATCAAAATCCACTTCAAACCAAACTTATGAAATTCTTAAACTTTTAAAATGCCAACCTTCCATAATAAGCGCCGAAATGCTCCCGGGTGATCCGAAGCATAAACTCCGTACAGTAACCACCATTCCAATTATAATCCATGGACCTAGTCACTCCCATTATGCCTTCCAAATCGCTCAAATCTTCCTCAAGGTACGTGGCTATCCTATCACAGAATCCATATGCTACTCTGCCACTCCCACTTCGGTCAAACCATCTCTTTTAAGCAACTTCTCGACCTCCGTTTCTCATACTCGACCTGCTAGTAACTCATCCGCCACTAGACAGCTCTCACCATGTCCTTCCTTATACTTCGCTGCCCAAATGTTATCTCAAATCAAATCCATACATGTAGCACCAGATCTAATGAATTTCTACAAACTCTAAACTTCCTAGAAGATCATCTTTCTTGAGCCATCAACACTAGAAACACTCTTTCGATTCTGAAACTGCTACACCCCGCTATCTCTGACAACCATTTCTCAGGTAGCATTTCACAACACCCTGCCCTGAAGGCAAAATCAAAGAAGACTCTACTAGACTTGCTCATGATTCGTGAGACCTAAGTGAACCTAACGCTATGATACCAAGCTGTCACAACCCAAAAATTCACTATAGGTCGTGATGGCACTTAACACCGCCGTCAGGAAAGACAACAGTGATTGATCAATTTAATTACTCATTCTAGTACTTTAAAAATCATAATTTTTATTAATTAGATAGTGTGAAATAGAATTTACAGAGTGAACGATAATATTTACACGAGCTACAACAATGAACAACCCGTAGGAACACCCAAAACCCGATGTCACAAGTGCATGGGCATCAACTAGGAAATATAATAAAATACAACATCTGTCCGGAATATAAATTAAATAGGAGAAATATAAATAACTCCGATGGAGACTCTGGAGCTTGCGGATCGTAACATAAAATGTAGCTCATGGTAAAGTCCCCGCAATAGCCGCGCCTCTGCGTCCAAAAGACCACTAGACATATATGTACCTGCACATTAAGTACAGCAAGTGTAGTATGAGTACGTAAATCAACGCGTACCCAGTAAGTATCTAGCCTAACTCCAGATACAATAGAAGTAAATAAATGTGAGTCAGGGGAATAAATGAAATAACAAGTATAAATAAGTGGTAAAATTCTCCTCTCAGTAATGCCTCAAACTCTCAGCTAGTAGTTACCTCCTCAATCGGAGTGTATGTAATGAACCTCACCAGATAGGTCGCCACAGTTCAAATCGGGAAAACTCACAGATATACTGCCTTCTTATCAATTATTACGCACGATTGCATAAGAGTATTTTATAGAAATGCCAAGGCGTACAGCCCGATCCATCATACTATTTCCGAACCATAGATAAATCTATTGTATTGCTGAGGCGAACGGCCCACTCCCATGAGAGTATGGTACATAAGCTTGTAGAGGCGTACTGCCTGATCCATCATAATGTGTGCACTGCTGAGGGTCGAACGCTCCTATGAGAGTGTAGTACATAATCATGCCGAGGCGTACGACCCGATCCATTACAATGTGCGCACTGCCGAAGAAAGAACGACATGAACCATAGATGTATCTATCATGCCGAGGCGAACGGCCTGATCCCATTAGAATAAGAAGCTTTGACGGGTCCTCAACCCCCACTCATGAATAGTCGTGGGAGTTATAGATTTTAAGGGAACTTTTTGATGAGAACGCATAACGCGGGAGTATTTCCTAAGCAGAGTACAATTATTCTGTGGCTTATCATGAAGCCCGTCAAATCCCTACAATAGCAAGTCTATCACTCTACGCAAGTCTAGTCTCAAGTCATAATGTAAAATAAAGGAATTGTATAGGCAAAAGACAACTCAAAATGTACAATTATAGCATGGCGAAAACCTAAGTCTACCCGGACATAACGTGAATCTAGCTACGGACGGACTCTCATCACCTCGTGCATACGTAGCCCCCGCAACAAGTAGCACATAACAAACACATCACCTAGGGGTAGTTTCCCCCTCACAAAGTTAGATATGAGACTTACCTCGCTCCAAAGTTCCATAACCAGCTCCAAAGCCTCTCTAACACCTCAAACTAATGCCCGTCGATCCAAAACTATTCAAACAATGTGCAAACCAATCAAAATATATTCTAATACTCATAATTAATCAATTTAAACAATTCTCAATTTCGCTAGAAAAGTCGATAAAGTCAACCCTCGGGCCCACGTGCCCGGATTCCGAACTTTTTTGAATATAAGCCTTACCCATAACATTACTAACTCAAATATGTAATTTATTCTTAATTCCATTTCCAAAATTGTGGTCAAAATCCAAAATTATAAATTTTAGGTCTTCTACCAAAATCCCACAATTTTCCTAAATTTTCCTCCTTAAATCCACATATAAAACTTACATTAAGCTCACAACAAGTGGGAAATTACTTACCTTGTGTTACATGATGAAAACTCCTCAAAATCGCCCAAGAACCGAGCTCGAAAAATCCCAAATGAAAATAACGAAATGACCAATTTCGATCCCCTTATGTTCTGCCTAGTTTCCGCTTCTGCGGTCTCGCTTTTGTGAGCCAAAATGCGCATGTGCGGATTACACTACCCAGCCGAGACCTCACATCTACAGAAGCATTTTCCCTTCTGCGCAGGCACTTCTGCGGTGGCCAATCGCGCATCTGCGGACCAGCCGCTTCCGCGTCTTCATTTCTCGCTTCTGCGATTCTGCAGGTGCGGGAATATCTTTGCACCTGTGACCACTGCCTTGTCCCTTACCATTTCGCTTCTACGAGCTTGACCTCACTTCTGCAATGTCGCTTCTTCGACCAAGACATTGCAAAAGCGATCACTCCAGCTGCTGCCCAGCTTCAGCATTTCTTAAGTCCAAAAATCAATCTATTTTCTATCCAATTCGCACTCGAGGCCCCCGGGACCCCGTCCATACATACCAACGCATCCTAAAATATAATACGAACTTAGTCGGAGCCTTAAACCATGTCAAACAACATCAAAATTATGAATCGCGCCTCCCATCAAACTTATAAATTTTCAAATTTCCAAATTCTATATCTTGTGCCGAAACGTATCAAATCAATACAGAATGACTTCCAATTTCGCACACGGGTCACAAATGACATAACAATGCTATTCCAAGGCTTGGAACCCCAAACAGACATCGATAATATCAAAATCCACTTCAAACCAAACTTATGAAATTCTTAAACCTTCAAAATGCCAACCTTCCATAATAAGCGCTGAAATGCTCCAAGGTGATCCGATACTCAACCCGAACATACGCCTAAGTCCGAAATCAGCATACGAACATATTGGAACCTTGAAATCCTGATTTCATGTCCGTTCACTCAAATGCCAAACCTTAGTCAATTTTTCCAACTTAAAGCTTCCGAAATTAGAATTTTCTTTCTAAGTCAACTCCGAACTACCCTAAATTCAATTCCGACCACACATACATGTCATAATACCCGAAGTGAAGCTACTCAAGGTCTCAAACCGCCGAACGACATGATAGAGCTCAAAACGACAAGCCGAGTCATTACATAAAGCATAAACTAAATGGGGAAGTAATGTAGTGAATTAAATAATTAAAAACCCATGAATGTCTACTAGAATTACCAAAACCCGATGTCACAAGTGCAAAAGCATCTAGTAGAATATACAAAACTCCCAAAGAACTAATGTCTGAAACAAAATAGACAGGAATGGTAAAAACATGACAAGAGAAGGCTCCGAGTGCTGCAGAACGGAGCATGTGAAAGCATCTCACTACTATGCTTCCGGATAATGCGGGTACACGCCCGGACGAACTCCAGATGCACCTACCTCAGAACCTACACAATATGTGCAGAAGTGTAGCGTGAATACATAAACAACATGTACCCCAAAAGTATCTAGTCTAACCTCGAAGAAGTAGTGATGAGGGGTCGACTTCGACACTTACTAATGGGCAATATACATAATGTACAAAATTATTTAATAGGTATGAAATACAACATCAATAAAGGAATAAGAGGCAATAATTAAGTGACCATTTATATAAATAACAATTTAAAAGTACTCAAATATCACATATTAATCTCAACAAATAATGGCTTAACATATATTATTGTCACGATCCAAAATCCACCTAGTCGTGATGGCACCTAACCCAACCCGTCAGATAAGCCAATTAACAACTATCCAATTTAAATGAGATTTATTAAGAAAAGAAATAAAAATACAACTGCTTCTATACAAGAATTTCCCAAGGACAGGTAGTACAAATCATGAGCTTCTAAGATTTGAATTTACAAAGCTGGTATGAAATAAATATAACACCTTTTCGAAATGTACATAAACAGATTTTTATAAATCAACGGCTACCATGAACAAGAGGCAGCTACAACCGGAACGCTGGTACGTCTGCAAATCTAGCTCTCGTCGATCACAGCAACATCAGCATCCATCATCTGCACGCAAGGTGCAGAAGTGTAGTATGAGTACAACTGACCTCATGTACTCAATAGGTAACAAACGTAATCTTAGGTTGAAAGAAGTGACGAGCTGGAGCACAGGTCGAGGTCCAACACCAATAACCAACAAAAGTTCATAACAAAATAATGGAAATAATAAAAGAAGTATCTCATAGATAAAATGCTCAGCTCATTCACAGTTCTAGAATAATAGGCATGCTTTTCAAGTATATCAGTGAAAACCCAAATCTTTTACCGAAAGCACCAAATATATGAGTAAGTTTGAAAACTGTGATTTTTTTCAAAATCTTTTCCACAATAGATAAGATGTTTCATTATCAAATGGCATGGGGAAAATACATCTCTATGCCTATATGTCAATATGCATGTGAAATCATGAATGACACCAAAAATCCGTAGTGGCAGAAAAAAATACATCTCTATGCATGTATCTCAAGTATGCATGTAGAATGCAATGTATCTCAGTGATGAATCCAGGTACTCACACTCTCAGAGGACTCCATCTCAGTGCCTCAGATGGTCCACTCATCATGCTCAATCACTCGACATGCTCACTCACTCAGTACTGTGTATGGACAATTCAGCCAAGGGAAGATCCATCCTAAATATATATATATATATATATATATATATATATATATATATCAACTGACAGTCAGTCACTCAGTACTGTAAAAGGCCAATCCAACCCGGGGAAGATCCATCCCCAAATGTAAATGCTTTGGGCAAGATCCATTCCTAGAGAAGATCCATCCCTCAATATAATCAACTGCGCTCACTAGGGGTGTGTACAAACTACGGAAGGGCTCCTTCAGCCTAAGTGCCATAATAATCCTGATCCAGGCATAAAATAGTATAACATGCTATAGCATGCAGCCCGATCTCATAATACCACTCAAAAGCAGGCCCTCAGCCTCACTCAGTCATCAATCTCTCCAGTCTCTGGGGCTCACAATGCCATGAAACTAGCCCAAAAATGATGATATGATGTGTCAATATATAGTAACAGAGACTGAGATATGATATGAAATGAATGAACATGACTGCGTGTGAAATTGCAATGTAAGCAAATAACTCAACAACAAAAATGACCTCAGTGGGTCCCAACAGAATAAGCATGTAGCCTAGACATGGTTTCTAACATGGATCACAGCTCAATAGCTCTAGTACGTAGAGATTTCATGGTTACTCATAAGATCAGGTAACTATACAAAACCATAGAAATAACGGAGTCACAATTCACACGGTGCACGCCCACACGCCCGTCACCTAGCATGTGCGTCACCTTAACACCAAACATATTACACAAAATTTGGGGTTTCATACCCTTAACATCAAGTTTAGAAGTGTTACTTACTTCGAACAAGCCAAATCCAATACTGGGCAAGCCAAACGATGCTCCAAAAATGCCACCCCGCGCGTACCGACCTCTGAAAGGGTCGAAACTTGCCACAAGCAACTCAAATACATCAATTAATGCCAAAGGAAGTAAACCTAATCGACAAAGACTGAATCTTTAATCAAATGCCCAAAATGGACCCAAAAGTCCAACCTTGGCCCGTGACTCAGAACTCGATGAAACTTACAAAATCTGACAACCCATTCTATTACGATCCCAACCATACTAGTTTCACTCAAATCCGACCCCGAATCGACATTCAAAACTCAAAAACTCACTCTATGAAACTTTAGGCTAAAATCCCCAATTTTCTCTATAAAACTCATAATCCAATTCCCAAAAATGAAGATAAATCGCGGAATATAATCAAAATCGAGTGTAGAACACTTACCCCAATCCTTGTGATAAAATTTGCCTCCAAAATCGCCTCAATCCGAGTCCCACATCTCAAAATATGAACAAAACGACCAAACTCTCGATTTAAAGGCTTCTGCCCAGCCATTTCCGCTTTTGCGGACACATGAGCCGCTTCTGCGACACAAGGTCTTCTTCTACGGACTCCACTAGCCAGCTGACCCCTCACACCTGTGGATCTCCATCCGCTTCTACACAACCGCATGTGCGAAGCCAAATGCGCTTCTGCGCTCAATTTCGCTCATGCTCCCAAGACCATCGCTTCTGCGGTGCTGCAGATGCGCCCCAGTTTCTGCTTCTGTGATCATCCTTGCCCAGGTCTCATCTCGCTTCTGCGAAGAAGGCTCCGTATCTGCGACATCGCTTCTGCGATCAATTGTCTACGGATGCTGCCACAACAGAACCAGCAGCCTTAGCCAAAGGCAACATGCGACAAAATGATCCGAACCTCGTCCGAAACTCACTCGAGCCCCTAGGGACCCCGTCCGAATATACCAATAATACCCATAACATAACCCAGACCTACTCGAGGCCTCAAATCACACATAACAACATCGAAACGATGAATCGCACTTCAATTCAAACTAGAATGAACTTTGAACTTTCAGCTTGCAAAACTCGCGCCAAAACATATCAAATCAACCCGGAATGAACCCAAATTTTGCATACAAGTACCGAATGACATAATGAAGCTATTCAAATTCCCAAAACCACAATCCAAACTGGATATCATCAAAATCAACTCCCGATCAAACTTATGAACTTTCCAAACCTTCAAATTTTCAACTTTCATCGTTTAGCGTCGAATCCTTCTAGAAATATTCAAATGCAAATCCGGGCATACGCCCAAGTCCAAAATAACCATCTGGACCTAACCAAACCATCAAAACTCGGTTCCGGGATCAAATACACAAATGTCGAACTTGGTTAATTCTTCCAACTTAAAGCTTAAATAATAAAATTGATTCTTCCAAATCGATTCCGAATAACTTCAAAACCAAAACTGATGATTCACATAAGTCATAATACATCATACGAAGCTACTCATGCCCTCAAACTATCAGGAGAAGTACAAATGCTCAAAACGACTGATTGGTCATTACAATTATAAATCCTCAAGTCATGACAGGCATATCAAGTGAAATCGAACTCTGATTGACAACACGTACGAGTTATGCCGAGGTCGTACGGCCCAATCCATAATATTAGTGTACATACACTACCGAGATCGTACGATCCGATCCATGGATTCATCCCATGGACCTATATATATATATATATATATATATATATATTGTCGAGGCGTTCAACCCGATCAACTAGAATAGGGAAACTTTTCGAATTTCGAATTTCATATTTACAACTCTGAGGTAAGCCCATGAAAGGATATAACTTCCATCAATAATTAAACATTTTCGCCAACTCTCTAAGTAATGAAGCTCGATTTAACTAAATCTTTAACCAACGTATATTTACTAATACAAGCAATTAAACTAAAAAGTTGAGTCCAAATAGTGCAAGTAATAGCATAATAAAGGCCTATGTCTACCCGGACATAACATGAATTCTAGCTATGCACAGACTCTCATCACTTCGTGCGTACGTTGCACCCATAATTAGTAGCAAATACAAATTTAAACACCAATGGGATAAATTCCCTCTTACAAGTTTAGAAAAGAGACTTACCTCGTTCCCATGTTCACTTTTCGGTCCACAAATCACTCTAAAAGCCTCAAGTCGGTGTCGAACAATCCGAAACTAGCCAAATATTGTATAAATTAATCAATATATACTTAAAGTTCATAATTTATCTATTAGAGTAATTACCCAACCCAAATTGGAAGATTCCAAAAATTTACCCTCGGGCCCACGTGCCCGGATGTAACTACCCGACCGATCGTTTTGAGCTATAGCGCATTACTCGGCGGTTTGATGCCTTGAGTAGCTTCACTTTAGGTATTATGACTTGTACGTGTGGTCGTAATTGAATTTTGGGAAGTTCAGAGATAATTTGGAAAGAAAATTCTAATTTCGGAAGCTTTAAGTTGGAAGAATTGGTTAAGGTTTGACTTTTGAGTAAACGGCCTGGGAATCAGGATTTGAAGGTTCCGATAGGTTCGTATAATGATTCCGTACTTGGGCGTATGTTAGGGTTGAGTATCGGATCACCCTAGAGCATTTTGGCGCTTATTATGGAAGGTTGGCAATTTGAAGGTTTAAGAATTTCCAAAGCTTGGTTTGAAGTGGGCTTTGGTGTTATCGATGTCCGCTTGGGATTCCGAGCATTGGAATGGGTTCGGTTTGTGAATTATGACTTGTACGCAAAGTTTGGCGTCATTCCGGAATGTTTTGGTATCGTTGTCACCACCCGAAACTTAGCCTGTCGTGATGGCGCCTAACGTGGTACTAGGCAAGCCGACACTTCAAAATACTTCCACATTTTAAAACGAAAAATAAGAATAACAGAGGTTTTAATCAACAAAGTCTCAAAATGGATAGAAAGTCAAAACCAATATAGAAATTCCCAACATCGGGGTATCACTGAGTACATGAGCGTCGAAACATTACAAATTTGGGAGTACTGTCTATAATAGTCTAAAATTGAATACATAAAGCGGAGAGATGGGTAAGGAGAGACAAGGTCTGCGAAATGCCAAGAAGCTACCTTGAAGTCTCCACACGATCAACTGTGAAAAGGAATCAACACTCACCATGTCCGGAAAGACCTGGATCTGCAAACGCAGTGCAGGGTGTAGCGTGAGTACAACCAACTCAGTAAGTAACAAGACTAATTAAAGGACTAAAAGTAGTGATGAGCTTCACAGTTATAGTTCAATTATAGTAATTTCAACATAGGAGGGTAGGAATGCTTTTAAGTTCGACAATTTAGGCCACAACAGTTAATCCATGTCAAGTTCAAGTGAAACAGAATATATAATCTCTCAGAAATCACAAGACAGTGATTACATGACAACTGAAATGCAACATAAAGAAAACTCATATGCCTCCTCTCAGAGCAATAGTCACTCAGTCCTCCCATTTACTTCAACCTTACAATCACTCATTCATCTCAATCTCTCAGCACTCGGCACTCGGCACTCGGCACTCGCACTTAGTAGGTACAGGCGCTCACTGGGGGTGTGTACAGACTCCGGAGGGGCTCCTTCTGCCCAAGCTCTATAACAAGCCAATCAAGGCATAAATCAATGAAACATGCTGCGGCGTGCACCCCAATCCCACAAATATCCTCACAATTAGGCCCTCGGCCTCGCCCAGTCATCAACCTCTCCAGTCTCTCGGGCTCTCAGAAATCATGATAATCAGCCCAAACAGTAATGATATAATGCCTCAATAACGAACAATAGAAACTGAGATGTAATATGCAAGTAAAACTGTGACTGAGTACAAAACAGCATTTTAGCAGATAATTCGACATGTACACGATCTTTGTGGGTCCCTACAGTGCCAACACATAATCTACACATGATTTCTAACATGATTTATAGTTCAATTTCTCTAATACGTGGAGAATATATGGATACAAATAGATTATTCAACTACACAGTTCCATGGAATTGACCAAGTCACAATTCCTAGGGTGCATGCCCACACGCCCGTCACCTAGCATGTGCGTCACCTCAAAACCAAACACATGACACATAGTATGGGGTTTCATACCCTCAGAACCAAATTTAGAACTATTACTTACCTCAATTCGAGCAAATCTCTAAAGCCAGCACCCGGGTCCACGTCTCGAAATCCGCTAAAAGTCATAAAACCCGAAAGCTCATTCAATCATGAGTCCAACCATTCCAAATTTACCAAAATTCGACACCAAATCGTCACCCAAATCCCCAAATTCAACTCTCCAAATCCCTAGCCTCAAACTCCCGAATTCCACCTTAAATACACACAAACTAGGTGGGAAATTAAATGGAGAAACAATATTATTTATAAAAAATGAGCACAAGGGACTTACCTCAAGAAACCCCTCGGCAATCCTCTTACGAATTGCCCAAACCTGAGCTTGAAATGTTTAAAATGAAGCAAAATCGCTAACCCTCGAATTTAAGTGTTCTATCCAACCCTTCCGCTTCTGCGGAAACTTGGCCGCATCTGCAGCGTCACAGAAGAGACATTCCACCCACTTCTGCGGTGAACCATTGGAGCTGGGCCTCCGCTTCTGCAGTCCTCTCCCTCACATTTGCCCAATCGCAGGTGCAGAATTCCCATCGCACCTGCGCACACTTCACTTTTGCGCCCGGCATGACGCACATGCGCCCACGTAGGTGCGGAATACTCCTCGGACCTGCGACCACAGTCCTCCCCATTCTTGGCCGCATCTGCGCTCCTCAGCTCGCACCCCAATTCAAGCATATTGAAACTAAAAAATTCCAACTTCTACAAACGATCCCGAAATCTATAAAATCATGTCTGATTGACCCCAAATTGTGCACACAAGTCACATTTGACATTACGGACCTACTCCAACTTCCGGAATCGGAATTCGACCCCGATATCAAAAAGTCCACTCCCGGTCAAACTTTCCAAAAATTTAATTTTTGCCATTTCAAGCCTAATTCCACTACGGACCTCCAAATTTCAATCCGGACACGCTCCTAAGTCCAAAATCACCCAACGGGGCTAACGGAACCATCAAAACTCCATTTCGAAGTCGTTTACTCATAAGTCAACGTCTGATCAGCCCTTTCAACTTAAGCTTCCAACTTTGAGACTAAGTGTCTCATTTCATTCCGAAATCCTTTCGGATCCGAACTGACTACCCCGACAAGTCACATAACAGCTATGAAGTAAAAAATAAGCAGTAAATGGGAAAACATGGCTACAACTCTCAAAACTACCGACCGGGTCGTTACATCATCTCCCTCTTAAATAAATGTTCGTCCTCGAACGGGTCTAGAAACGTACTTAGAGTCTCAAATAGGTGTGGATATCTGCCCTGCAACTTCCGCTGGGTCTACCATGTAGACTCCTTAATTGGCTGACCTCTCCACTGCACCTTCACTGATGCTATGTCCTTTGACCTCAACTTTCGAACCTGTCGATCCAAAATGGCCACCAACTCCACACCATAAGTCAAATCACCGTCCAACTGAAT
This sequence comes from Nicotiana otophora, assembly GCA_000715115.1. Lineage (NCBI taxonomy): Eukaryota > Viridiplantae > Streptophyta > Magnoliopsida > Solanales > Solanaceae > Nicotiana > Nicotiana otophora. The sequence goes on from AWOL01S0280521.1 coordinate 15,382, forward strand.
CGTGCTGAAATCCAAAGCATGAGACGGATCACCGACATACAACCGGAGCATAGAAACATGAAATACTGGATGCACACTCGATAAACTAGGTGGCAAGGAAAGCTTGTAAGCCACCTCTCCAATCCCATGAAGTACCTCAAACGGCCCAATATATCGAGTGCGCAACTTGCCCTTCTTTCCGAACCTCATAACACCCTTCATGGGTGAAACCTTGAGCAGTACCTTCTCCCGAAGCATGTAAGCAACATCACGAACCTTCGGTCGGCGTAACTCTTCTGTCTAGACTACGCCGTGCGAAGCCAATCCTAAATCAATTTAACATTGTCTAAAGCATCTTGAACCAAATCAGTTCCCAATAGCCTAGCCTCACCCAGCTCAAACCAACCCATCAGAGATCTATACCGCCTCCCACACAAAGCCTCATACGGAGCCATCTGAATGCTCGACTGGTAGCTGTTGTTGTAGGAAAATTCCACGAGCGGCAAAAACTGATCTCAAGAACCCCCAAAATCAATGACACAAGCATGCAGCATGTCCTCCAATATCTGAATAGTGTGCTTGGACTGTCTGTCCACTTGAGGGTGAAATGATATGATCAACTCAACCTGGGTGCCCAACTCTCGCTGTACTGCTCTCCAAAACTGCGATGTAAACTGCGTTCCCCAATCTAAAATGATGGACACTAGCACACCATGAAGGCGAGAGATCTCGCGGATGTAAATCTCAGTCAACCGCTCTAAAGAATAAGTAGTCCTAACGGGAATGAAGTGCGCGGACTTGGTCAGTCGATCCACAGTCACCCAAATAGCATCGAACTTCCTCGAAGTCCGTGGGAGCCCAACTACAAAGTCCATGGTGATCTGCTCCCATTTCCACTCTGGGATCTCTAGCTTCTGAAGCAATCCACCCAGTCTCTGATGCTTATACATCACCTGCTGACAGTTTAGGCACCGAGATACAAACCCCATTATATCTTTTATCATCCTTCTCCACCAATAGTGCTGCCTCAAATATTGGTACATTTTCGTGGCACCTGGATGAATGGAATACCGCGAATTGTGGGCCTCCTTAAGAATCAACTCACGTAGCCCATCAACATTAGGCACACAGATCCAACCCCGCATCCTCAAAACCCCATCATCCCCAATAGTAACATCTCCGGCATCACCATACAGAACCGTGTCCTTAAGGACAAGCAAATGGGGATCTTCATACTAGCGTTCTCTGATGCGATCATATAAGAAAGACAGAGAAAACATACAAGCTAGAACCCGATTGGGCTCTAAGACATCTAATCTCACGAACAGGTTGGCCAAGGCCTAAACATCAACTGCAAGAGGTCTCTCACCAACAGGAATGAATGCAAGGCTACCTATACTCACCGCCTTCCTACTCAAGGCATCGGCCACCACATTGGCCTTTTCGGGATGATACAGAATAGTAATATAATAGTCCTTTAGCAGCTCCAACTTTCTCCGCTGCCTCAAATTAAGATCCTTATGTTTGAACAAATGCTGGAGACTTCGGTGATCCGTAAATACATCACAAGACATACCGTAGAGATAATGCCTCCAAATCTTCAATACCTGAACAATGGCAGCCAACTCCAAATCATGAACATGGTAGTTCTTCTCATGGGGCTTCAACTGGCACGAAGCATAAGCAATTACTCTACCCTCCCGCATCAAGACACACCCAATACCAATCCGAGAAGCTTCACAATACACTGTATAAGAGCCTAAAGTTGAAGGCAAAACTAGAACTGGAGATGTGGTCAAGACAGTCTTGAGCTTCTGAAAGCTCTCCTCACACTCATCCGACCACCTGAAAATAGCACCCTTTTGGGTCAATTTGGTCAAAGGCAATGCAATAGACGAGAAACCCTCCACGAAGCAATGACAATAATCGGCCAAGCCGAGAAAGCTCTAAATCTCCGTATCTGAGGACGGTCTGGGCCAACTATGAACCGCCTCTATCTTCTTTGGATCCACCCAAATCTCCTCACCGGACACCACATGCCCTAAGAACATCACAGAACTAAGCCAAAACCCACATTTGAAGAACTTGGCATAAAGCTTTTCCTCTCTCAACCACTGCAACACCGGGATATCATCAATGAACACTATGACAAACGAGTCAAGACAAGGCTGAAATACATTGTTCATCAGATGCATGAATGTTGTTGGGGAGTTGGTCAGCCCAAAAGACATCACACGGAACTCATAATGACCATAACGGGTCTTGAATGTTCTCTTTGGAAAATCCGAGTCCCGAATCTTCAATTGGTGATACCCAGACCTCAAATCAATCTTGAAGAACACCCTCGCTCCCTAAAGCTAGTCAAATAGATCATCAATACATGACAAAGGATACTTGTTATTGATTGTAACTTTGTTCTACTACATATAATTAACCCCTTATCAAGAAGTTCCTGAAGCTTCTATTTCAATTCCTTCAACTTAGCTGGTGCCATACGATACGGTGGAATAAAAATGGGCTGAGTGCCCTGCACCAAGTCAATACCAAAGTCAATATCCCTGTCGGGCGGCATGCCCGACAGGTCTGCAGGAAACACATCCGAAAAATATCACACCACCGGAACATAATCAATAGTAGGAGTATAATCTCCAACATCCCTCACAAAGGCCAAATAAGAGAAACAACCCTTCCCAAGCCATCCGATGGGCCTTCAAATATGAAATCACTCTGCTGGGAACATAGTCTAGAGAACCTCTCCACTCAATCCTTGGCAACCCCGGCATCGCCAACGTCATGGTCTTTGCGTGACAATCCAGCAGAGCATGACATGGAGACAACCAATCAATACCTAAGATCACGTCGAAATCAACTATACTAAGCAATAAGAGATCAACTCTAGTCTCCAATCCCCCAATAGTCACAACACATGACTGATATACACGGTCTACAATAATAGTATCGCCCACTAGCGTAGATACATAAACAGATGAAACTAAGGACTCACGAGGCATATCCAGATAATGAGCAAAATACGATGATACATACGAATAAGTGGAACCAGGGTCAAATAATATAGAGGCATCCTTATGGCATACTGAGACAATACCTGTGATCACTGCATCTGAAGAAACAACATCTGGCCTGGCAGGGATAGAATAGAATTGGGCCTAGCCATCACCTGATCGCCCCCCCCCCCTCTTGGGCGACCCCTACCTG
>AWOL01S0280631.1:0-14108 GCA_000715115.1 Nicotiana otophora
TGTCCTCTCTGAAGGTGTTCCAACAACCATATTTGCAGCAATAGATTGCAATCCTCGAAATGCATATATCCCTTTTGCAATGGTCTAAGGCTCGGTACATCTCAACCACGATCATTGGGACAATAGTGTAAGTTTTCCCCTCAATTCCTTCCATTAGGGTCTTAGTGACCATAGCTAGGCGAGTGTGGATCCTTTCCCCTTGTATCGGGAATATCAGCATCCCCAGAAATCGGATAATGAATACAAAAACCCGGCGGTGACTCCAACCCAAAGAAGTGATGGCAAATTCATCATGGTAAAGAAGTGATATTCCCAGGCACTCACACTCTCAGAGTACTCAATCTGCATATCTTAAGTACCCACTCATCACACACATAATCACTTAGCACTGTACAGGTGCCTGTCATCAATGCCCCTCACCAAAGCACGTATATATATCATTGAGCTTGCGCTCACTTCTTGTATGACAGACTCCGGAGGCGGATCTTGCCCAAGCACTAATATAAAGCCTATGAGGCCTGCTACGGCGTGAAGCCCGATGCACTATAATAAATAACCCTATAAGGCCTGCTGCAGCGTGCAACCCGGTTCATAATATCACTCAAAATCCGGCTCTCAGGCCTACCTCAGTCATCAGTATCTCAAGTATCAAGGGCTCACAAATCTCGTACCACTCAACCTGAACAATGTTAACATGTGATGTAATAGTAAATGATAACAAAGACTGAGATATGATATGTAAATAAAGAATCGTGACTGAGTACATAATTGCAGTTAAAGCAGATAACTCAAAACAGCAGAAATAACCTCAGTGGGTCTCAACAAAATAAGCACATAGCCTAAACATGATTTCTAATATGAATTACACTTCTATTACTCTAACATGTAAGGTTTCCACGGATAGGACAAGACTTGATAAAAACACAGTACAAAAGAATCAACCAGATCATGATTACCCCAGTGCACGCCTACACGCCCGTCACCTAGTATGTATGTCACCCCAACACAAACCATATAATACATTTTCCAAGGATTTATACTCTTAGTTCCAAGTTTAAAAGTGTTACTTACCTCAAAGTGCGCAACTCAATGCTCCAACAAACCCTTGCCTCGTAAATCGGCCTTCGAACGACTTGAATCTAGTCACAAACAACTTAATATAATCAATACAAGCTATAGGAATCGATTCCAAATGATAAAGCTAAGATCATTAACCAAAATAAAAAATTCAACCCAAAAAGTCAACCCCAGGCTCGTACCTCGGAACCTGACAATATTCACAAAATCTGAACACCCATTCAATTACGAGTCCAACCATCCAATTCCAACCACAAATCGAACCTCAAATCCCCAAATCTTACTCTCTAATACATAATCCAATAATCCTCCTAGTTTGACCTCAAACACACATAATCAGGGTGTAAAAATCAATGGGCATTCAATATTTAGGACAAAAAGGATTAGAAGTCACTTACCTCTTCAATCTAGGTAGAAATCTCTCCAAATATCGCACTAGCCCGAACTTAAAAAATTACCAAAAATGAGAAAATCAACTAAACCCTTTGGATTGAAACACTACCCAGCGAGCTTGCTTCTACGGGATGAACCACCGCACCTGCGGTTCCTCTTTTGCAGAAGAAGTCTCGCTTTTGCGAAAAATCATTAACATCCCGACCTGCCGCTTCTGCAGTCCTTCTCGCGCTTCTGCGAGTCCACTCCTGCGGAAACTATCCGCATTTGCGGTTCCTGCCCCTCAAGTCCAAAATCCACTTCTGCAGAACAACCATCGCAGAAGCGACTTCACTTCTGTGGAATCTTTGCTCGCACCTACGAAAGTCCCTAAGCCAGGCCCCATTCAGCACCTGCAATACTCCAGCCGCACCTGCGGTCTTGAATCTGCGGCCAAGCCCACCGTAGATGCGTTTACACTAGCAACCTAAAAATGTTTAACAATTCTATAAATCCAACTCTCGATCCGTTAACCATCCGCACTTCACCTGAGCCCCCCGAGACTTCACCAAAATCAACATACAAAGCTATCAAAACCATCAAAACACCATTATAGACTCTTTCAACTTAAGCTTCCAACCTTAGGACCATGTGTCCCAATTCACTCCGAAACATCCCCGGAACCAAACCAACCACCCTGGCAAGTCACATAACCATAAATAAACATAAAAGAAGGGGAACTGCGCTACAATAACCGGAATTGGGACTGGTCTGGTCGTTACAATAACCAACATATCATCGCCCATCATAGCATAGGGGAGTAACACATGGAACATATCAGAACACGAATGAGATCAATTCCAACCAATGACACGCCCCACCACAACAATTGTGCTGAGCAGAAAAGTCCAATCTGATAGAGACACACATTCTCGTTAGGCCTACCAATGGCCTCTAAATCAATTTCGATCCTCCCAAAATAGGCAGATAACCTCTGAAAAGCCACAATAACATATCCATAGGACACACACTCCACCAACCTGTTAACATACCTTCACCTTTCATAACCATGGAACAGTTTGCCTCCGAGAAACCCCTTAGTCTTCAAATCACTAGAATACTAGAATCTTCATATTTGATCCCAACTACACAACTCAAATAACTGACACATTCGTCATATACGAACATCCCAAGAGATATACTTCCATAATTCTTTTGTGCCACATAGCAAGATAAAGTTAATACCCTGAAACCCCCTTAAACTATCACATTTTTGTCAGTTTCCTACTTAAACTATTCGGTGTCCCCAAAACCCCCCCAAACTATATTGTCGCTCGTATTAAAACTCCCTCGTCGCTGACCTGGCATAACATGTGTAGATACTCGCTTTGGAGCGCGTGGTAGCTGAAAAAGCCATCAAAATGGCCCACCTAACATAAAATAATGGTTAATTAGCATAAGCCTCTTTCAAATTTATTTTTTTAAATAACTATTTTCCTTATTTTAGTTATATCCATCTTTCTTCCTCATTTTTCACCATTCTTCCTTATTCTTTAACCATTCTTCCTTATTTTTTCACCATTCTTTCTTTATGTTTTCACCTTTCTTCTTTGTTTTTGACTTTCTTATTCATATTTTAACCTTTTTTCTTCAGTTCTCCATATGGATTTCCTCTAGAAAAATTTCTCCTTCTCTTATTTCCTCTAAAATTATTTATTCTCTTTCTTATTTTAGTCTTCTTTCATGTCTTACATATATTATTGAAAGAATACCAATTTAAATCTTCTTATTAAACTCAACACCTTGTAAAGAATAAAGTTGAGTCTCTTAAACATTTTTTTATGTAATATTGAATTAAAGAATGTAGTTGTTGGGAAATTCAGTTTTTATTTGCGAAATATTATTTTGTGTAATCTTTTTTATGTAATATAAGATGACTTTTAAGAAATACAACACTATATGTATTTATTTATATTTTAACTGTGGCACAAAGTGAATATAAATAAGGACTTGTCAATTGGAGTCTAACATAAAGCCCAATCACAATTAAACCTAAAATTATCACAGTACACTAGATATTATTTTGGCCAAAACTCATAGAATTAATCAATCATTCGAGAGTAATACATCATGAGTAAACTATATAAAAAACTTTGTACAAACTATAAGTTAATATAGTTAGATAGACGAATCTTTAAAAGTTCAACATGGGATTTTAATATATAAGGGAATATAGTTCGGAGGGTTGGGGACACCAGATAGTTTAAGTAGGTAACTTACAAAAAAGTATTAGTTTAGGCGGGTTTTAGGTTGAGTTAAATAGACACGTGTAGTGCTACATGGCACATATTTTAGACAATTAGGAGCGTGTACTAGACGCACCTCTAAGAATTCAATAAGGGGGTTTTAATATGAAGGGCAATATAGTTCAGGGGAGTTTTGGGGACACCGAATATTTTAAGTAGGAAACTGATAAAAACTGGATAGTTTAGGGGGATTTCAGGGTATTAACCCGGAAAAATATGAACATCAGCGGTCGATCAATCAGGCGATTACCAAAATACAAGTCAGGCATCCGCAAGTCGAAGCACAGTGCGCCTTCTAGAGTGTGCACCCTTCTCAGGTGGCAACAAATAATGCTAGTATTCTTCTAAACATCTGAAATCATCCCTGTTCTCTAGAACTCGTGACCCCATACATGAGAAATATCATAACACGCAACATGTTCCTTATGCAGGTAGCAGACATCCGGCTCAAGTTGTGGCCGACACTAACCAAAACTCTTCAAAACCTGTGCGCACATAACCAAGCCAATATAACTGAATTTTCCCAAATCAACCAAGTCACGCGAGCCGTCAAACCCAAGAGTATTATCACAAAACACTGGTAAAGCATAACTACACCAAGGGAACCAATAACCTTTATTACTATGCTAACCCGACACCACCAAGCTGGCCCATTTCTTTGAATTTTCCTCGACTTGCATTCAAGTTAGCACTTCTCCTTGCTAGTACACTATGATCCTAAACCAAAGCTCACCATAGGAAATCCTAGCACATAACCACTGTTGTAAGGCCCCGTAAAATTTTACCTAAAACGCAGGGTTTTGTGGTTTAGACTTTTTGGGTTAAATAATGCGTTGGGGAGTTGAAGACAATTTTTGAAAATACAGGGCATTTTTTGCGGTCCATTCTATGGTTGTAGAACTGATCTGTGGACTGCATATCTGCCGTAGACCGAGGCAGAAATTTTGGCAAAACGTTTGGACCCTATGCGGTCCATTATGCGGCCGCATAACCCATCACAGACCTAGAATGAAATTTTCTGGAGGAGAGTCCTGTGGTGTAATATGCGACCGTAGAATAGGTCTGCGGACCGCATACCAATGGCAGAATGAGGCAGAATTGCTCAAAGGGCCATTGTGCGGTCCATTTTACGTGTCACAGAAATGTTGTGCGGTCGCATATGCGACCGCAGATCTATGTTGCGGCTTCATGTTTTTAATTTCTTTACTCGACCTTATTTTGATTAAAGGCCCTTGGGGATCGTTTTGAGAGAGAAATCTAATATTTTAGAAAGAAGGGAGAGTATTTTAGATAGAGATAAGGAGACCCTAGGATAATTGTTCATCAATTCTTGCTCAAGGCATGAAGAATTCACAAGGAAAACCCACAAGGTCTTCATCCAAGAGGTAATGTTCTAACCCTAGTCTTCAATTTCAAGTTTAGGCAGAAGATGGGTTATTGGTAATATGATTCTTGAGTATGAGAGTTGTTTATTTTACATGCATGTACCACCAAGGGTAGTGGGAAGATTGTTGAGCTCTTTTGGGTAAACTTTGGGTAGAGGGATGAAAGAATCCACCATAGGAGGATCTTGAAACTTTAATGCACACCTAATATTTGATAAAATGCTCAAGTGATCTGGAACTATAAAGTCCCTCCTAATTTGTGTTCAATTTTGCTATATTTCTAAATAAATCGATGAGGCTAAGAATTCTGGAATATTGTAGTAATTTAGAAAGCTCGAGGCAAGGTATGTTGGCTAAACTTCTCTCTCAGAATTGAATTCCCATGATGATCTTGTAAGTCCCGAGTTGTCCATTATGAATTGACTTTTTTGATTACGTTTATTGTCGAATGATGTATATATATGAATATGTTCAAAATGTATTCCGGAATATTCTTATCATATTGTGTTATTCTTTGGGAGAGTATTTGGAATATGAGTATGTAGTAGAATGTTGTGACTTCAAGTCAAGTCCAAATGAGAGTGATCACACCCAAATTGTATAAGAAATCACATGTGCCTAAGACCCTAATTTTCTCAAGTACATGTTTAAAGTCGTAATTTGAAAGGCCTTGTTGTTGATTATCCATGATGATGTTTGAAAGTTAAAAAGTAAGCATAAATTATGAAGTACGGACAACATGCCAAGAATGATATTGCGTTTTGGCCGATGGTGCCAATAAAATGAATGACATGTAAAAGAATATGAAATGAGTGGTAAGAACTTTTAATAATAAATGTCTTGGGAGTATCATTTAGCTACCGAGGAAGGGTAGGTCAGAACAACCTAACCCCGAAACTACACATGCCGGTGTATGAGTGGTTGAGGGGTAAATCCCCTTGTTAATGTGATGCGACTGTTTCCCCTCATATGGGATGAGATTGGTGTGTTGATATGTTTCCCCTTAAATAGGATGAGATTATGGCTAGCAAACTATGATATGGTGTCGACCCACACGGCATTGTGGTGAGATGTCTTAGTTGATCGGGTTGAGATCGAATGCCATACCGCGCACATGGTGGTATTGTGAGTGTATGTCTCTGGGCGAGTCCGGTCGGGCTGAGATCGGACTCTGTGTTAATACACAGTGGTGTATCGGTGCTAAAGATCTCCCAACTTAAATTAATGAAACTTACTTGAAATTTACCTTTACCCTAACTTGACACCTTGATACTGGTTGAGTCTCTTATTGATTTCATGCTTTATTCTCCGTCTACTGTTACTCGTTCTATTGAGAGGGTGTTTAGTTTTACATACTAGTACTATTCTATATGTACTAATGTCCCTTTTGCCGAGGGCGCTGCATCTTTAATGGATGCAGGTGGTTCCATAGCAGGTGGTATTGACCAGTGACAGCAGAACACCCTTTCCTCAGCTGACTTGGTGAGCCCCACTTCATTTCGGGGTCATGTATCTCTTATCCTTTGTACATAGCGTTTTGAGGTATAGTCAGGGCCTTGTTACCAGCACTATCATATCACTCTTTTGTTTTTGTTAGAGGCTCCATAGACATAGTGTGGGTTGCATCGGTATCTTGTTTTGGCAAGGTTGAACTAAACGCATTATAATTGTATCATCTGTCCCACTTTAACTACGAATGTATAGTGTACTGTTTGGGGACTTGTTAATGACGTAACTAATGGAAATGAACTGGTGTTAATCACATGACCTCTTAATATTTAATTAATGAAATGTATTCTTCTCTTTATTCATGGGTGAGTTGGGTAGACGGCACTGTGCAGGCTTGCTCGACCGGGTAACTCTATTGAGCACCGGTCGCGCTCCTCGAGGTTGGGGCGTGACAAACTTGGTATCAGAGCCTAAGGTTTTAAAGTGTCATAGGATGTCTTAAAGCCGTCTCTAGTAGAGTCCTTCTTATCGGTGTGTTGTCGACCACATCTATAATTAAGAGTCTACTTGGGCATTTAGGAATAATACCCTTCTTTGATGTTCTAGATCGTGCGATAAAGCTGATAGTAAGATCGTTCCTCCTTTAACTCGTGATATGCTCTAACTTTCAGTACATGTTGCCTAGGAAGAAGGAAAGAACTGGCCAAGGAGCCAATGTCACCCCAGGAGTGGCAATTGATTCGATACTTGATGATGCGGGTGAGCACCCGAGGGGTGAGAACATTCCCCCAACTACTACACTGCCTGATTCCACTACACCTGATCCAACCACCCCAGTTACTACACCTACTAAGGGTACAATGATCCATTCAACTGATATTCCAGTTCCACCTCCAGCTTCAGCCTCCAGTTTTGATGTATCTGATGGGGATGTTAGGGGAGCGATACAGATATTGGCTCAGATAGTGGCTTCCTAGGCCCAGAGATCAAATGTTACACCCAGTTCTTCTAGTCAGCCAGGGGATTCTGCTAGTTCAAGGGTGAGCAGGTTTCTCTAGTTGGATCCTTAAGTGTTCACGGGTATTGATCCTGAGGAGGAACCCCAGGACTTCATTAATGAGATGCACAAGACTCTCCCAGTTGTGCGTGCTACTGAGACGGAGGGAGCAAAGTTGGGATCCTACCGCCTAAAAGGGGTGGCCTATTCTTGGCTTGAAATGTGGGAGGACTCCTGTGAGGAGGGAAGCCCTCCGGCGAGATGGAGTGAGTTTGCCGATGCTTTTCTTGATCATTTCTTGACTGCAGAGACTAAGGCAGCCCGTGCCGCCAAGTTTGAGAGCCTGAAACAAGGTAGCATGAGCATGTGGGAGTATGACATTAGATTTGCGTGCTTGTCCAAGTATTCCATCTACATGTTGCCCACTATGGAGGCTAGAGTGCGCCGGTTTGTGCAGGTCCTTAGCCCCTTAGTTATTAATGAGGCCACTACAGCCACCTTGAATTCTGATATGAACTATGGTAATATGGTGGAATTTGCTCAAGCCATAGAGACCTTCAAATTAATAAATAGAATGGACCGTGAGAGCAGCAGCAAGGCCCGGTCCGCAGGCAACTTTGGTGGCTCTTCTGCTGATGGTAGTGGTGGTAGGTCAGCATTTAGGGGAGGGTCATTAGGGTCATCCCAGTATTTTGCTCAGTCTTCAGTTTGTGTACCGCCATCAGGGCCCAGTCACCAGCAGGGGAGCCGTTTTTGACCCAGCCAGTGCAACAGGGGATCCTACCAGCAGGGTCGGTCTGGTGGGAGATTTCAGCAACAACGGAGGACCACATGCCCTATGTGCGGGAAAATGCACTTTGGGGCCTGCTTCATGGACCAGCCCATATGTTACGGGTGTGGTATGAGGGGTCACATTCAGAGTAATTGTCATTCGTCCCACCAGAGCATGAGCAGGGGTACAACATAGCCAGCCAGTTCTGCAGCTACTACATCCGCAACACCTCCTCTAGCTCGAGGCACCCTAGCACCCGCAGGGCGTGGTGCAACTAGGGGTGGTACACAGAGTTCGGGAGGACCCAACCGTTTTTATGCTATGAAGGGTCACCGGAGTTTAGAGGCTTCTCCAGATCTTGTCACATGTATATTGACTGTCCAATCTCATGATGTGTATGCTCTTATTAATCTTGGTTCTACTTTGTCCTATGTCACTCCCTATGTTGCTATGAAATTTGGGATAGAACCGGAATAGCTCCATTAGTCATTCTCTATATTTACTCGGATTGGCGAGTCTATTGTGGCCGTACAGGTTTATAAGGATTGTGTTGTCACAGTGCGTGGTTAGGACTCCATGGCCGATCTCATTGAATTGGGAATGGTTGATTGTGATGTAATAATGGGGATGGATTGGCTTTATTCATGTTTTGCCAAGCTTGACTGTCGAACCAGAACCGTTAGGTTTGAGTTTCCAAATGAGTCTGTGATTGAATGGAAAGGGGATGATGTGGTGCCGGAGGGTAGGTTTACTTCTTACCTTAAGGCCACGAAGATGATTAACAAAGGTGTATCTACCATTTGGTCCGGGTTACGGACACTGATGCTGAGGCACCTATGCTTGAGTCTGTGCCTGTTGTGAATGAATTTCTGGAGGTCTTTCTGGATGAGCTCCCTGGGATCCCACCCGACTTGGAGATTGAGTTTGGGATTGATGTGATACCAGGCACGCAACCTATATCTATTCCACCTTACAGAATGGCACCGACAGAATTGATAGAGCTAAAGGAACAATTGAAAGATTTGTTAGAGAAGGGCTTCATCCGCCTGAGTATGTCGCCTTAAGGCGCACCGGTTCTATTTGTAAGAAAGAAGGATGGGTCGCTAAGAGTGTGCATCGAGTATCGACAAATCAACATGCTTATAATCAAACATAAGTACCCACTTCCAAGGATATATGACTTGTTTGATCAATTGCAGGGTGCTAAGTGCTTCTCCAAGATCGATTTAAGATCCGGGTATCACCAGTTGAAGATCAGGGAGCATGATATTCTGAAAATAGCTTTCAGGACCTGGTATGAGCACTTTGAATTTCTGGTAATGTCTTTTGGGCTAACAAATGCTCCGGCACCTTTTATGGATCTTATGAATTGAGTCTTCAAGCATTTTTTTGACTCATTCGTGATAATGTTTATTTATGATATCCTAGTATATTCACGAAGTCGAGAGGACCATGCCGATCATCTCAGGACAGTTCTACAGGCTCTATATCAGCACAAGATGTATGTGAAGTTTTCGAAATGTGAATTTTGGCTCGAATCTGTCACGTTCTTGGGTCATGTCATCTCTAGAGAAGGAATTGAGGTTGATCCTCAGAAGATTGCAACTATGCAGAATTGGCCTAGACCTACAACCCCAACAAAGATTCGCAGTTTCTTAGGCCTAGCGGGGTATTACAGGAAATTTGTGGAGGGGTTTTCTACTCTTGCCTCTCCGTTGACTAAATTGACACAGAAGGTGGTTAAGTTCCAATGGTCAGATGCTTGTGAAAGGAGCTTCCAAGAGTTGAAATCAAGATTAACTACGGCACCAATGTTGACTCTACCAGAGGGTATGAATGGCTTTGTGGTATATTGCGATGTTTCAAGGATTGGACTCGAGTGTGTATTAATGCAACATGGCCAGGTTATAGCTTATGCTTCTAGGCAACTTAATAATCATGAAAATAATTATCTAACACATGACTTAGAGCTTGCAGCGGTGTTCTTTGCGTTGAAGATTTGGCGTCATTATCTGTATGGGGTCTATGTGGATATATTCACGGACCATAAGAGCCTTCAATATATTTTCAAACAAAAGGAATTGAATCTGAGACAGAGAAGATGGGTTGAGTTACTCAAGGATTACGACATCGATATTTTGTATCATCCAGGGAAGGCTAATGTTGTGGTGGATGCTCTTAGCTAGAAATCTATGGGTAGTTTGGCTCACTTGGAGGCATATCAAAGGTTGTTGGCCAAGGAGGTTTATCGGGTGGCTAGATTGGGAGTTTGTCTTACGGACTCTAGTGAAGGAAGGGTGATTGTGCAAAATAGGGCTGAATTATCGCTTGTGGATGAATTCAAGGAGAACCAATACAACGATCCATTATTGGTACAATTGAAGGAGGGAATTCTTAAACATAAGACGATGGCCTTTCCTCTTGACATGGATGATGGTACACTAAGGTACCAAGGGCGACTATGTGTTCCAAATGTGGATGGTCTCCGAGAAAGAATCATGATCGAGGCTCACACTTCTAGGTATTCCGTACATCCGGGCTCTACAAAGATGTATCATGGTCTCAGGGAAGTCTACTGGTGGAAGGATATGAAGAGAAATATAGCATACTTTGTGGCAAAATGTCCAAATTGTTAGCAAGTGAAGGCCGAGCACCAAAGGACCGGTGGGTTGGCGCGGAACATAGAAATTACAATATGGAAGTAGAAAATGATCAACGTGGACTTTGTGGTAGTACTGCCTCGCAAGTTCAACTCGATTTGGGTAATTGTGGATCGACTCACGAAATCAGCTCACTTCTTACCTGTTAAGGCTACCGGCACAGCAGAGCAGCATGCTTAGTTGTATATCAAGGAAATAGTCAGGTTGCATGGCACTCTAGTTTCTATTATCTCATATCGAGGGGCACAGTTCACGGCTAATTTTTGGAAGAAGTTTCAACAAGGTTTGGGTTCTCAAGTGAATCTTAGTACAGCCTTTCACCCGCAGGCAGAGCGGACTATTCAAACGCTTGAGGATATATTGCGCGCTTGTGTTCTTGACTTCAAAAATAGCTGGGATGACCATTTACCTCTCATAGAATATTCCTACAATAACAATTATCATGCTAGCATTCAGATGGCACCGTTCGAGGCATTATATAGTAGGAGATATAGATCTCCTATTGGGTGGTTCGATATTGGGGAAGCATAATTGATAGGACCGGACCTCGTGCATCGGGCTACGGAAAAGGTTAAGATCATTACAGAACGGTTGAAAACTGCTCAGAGACATCAAAAGTTCTATTCGGATATGCGTTCACAGGGATTGGGAGTTCAAAGAAGATGATTGGGTATTCTTGAAGGTTTCCCCCATGAATGGTGTAATGCGGTTTGGTAAGAAAGAGAAATTGAGTCCGAGGTTTGTCGGACCATACAAGATCATTCAGAGGATTGGCCAGGTGACTTACATGCTAGAGCTACCTCTAGAGATGTCCTTAGTGCACCCGGTGTTTCATGTATCCATGTTGAAGAAGATGGTTGGAGATCCGTCACTTATTGTTCTGGTTAAGACTATTGAGGTTAACAAAGAATTGACGTATGAAGAAATTCAAGGTGCCATTCTTGATAGGTAAGTTCGAAAGTTGAGGAACAAAGAAATTTCCTTCGTGAAAGTGTTATGGCGAAACCTACAAGTCAAAGAGGCCACCTGGGAGGCCGAGGAAGAGATGAAGAAGAAGTACCCTAATTTGTTTGAATAGCTATGTAATTGTATCCATGATGTTAAGAGCAAATTTTCTGCAAATCATGGTTCACCCTATACAACTTATGTTAAGAATACTCCCTCTTGGTAATGCAATGTTTATGGGTTTATTGCCGGTGTTGTTTCCATATTGTTTTGCATCATTGTGTTGTGATTGTGATGTTAGGATTGGTTTCTGGATTCTCTGACAGGTGGATAGTCCCAGTTACAGGGGAAATTCTAGCGAAAATTTTGGAAATTTAGGAAGTTAGTCAAAATTTGGGAATTGTTGATGTGTGTAATAGCAGCTGAGTCATATTGGTTTCTAATGGCGGATTTTGGCCCTCATTTCACGACGAATGATCTTAAGCGGGGGAGAATGTAAGGCCATGTAAATATTTACCTAAAACCTAGGGTTTCGTGGTGCCGAAGTAGACTTATATGTTGACGATTGAAGAGATTCTTCGCAACGAGCTTGCTCGTCGCGGTTCAAACTTTGTGGGTTGACAGTGTGTTGGGGAGTTGAAGAAAAGTTTTGGAAATACAGGGCATTTTCTGCGGTCTATTCTGCGGTTGCAGAACTGATTACGGACCGTATATCTGCCATAGACCGAGGCAGAAATTTGGGCAAAATGTTTGGACCCTTATGCGGTCCATTATGCGGCCGCATAATCATTATGCGGGCCGCATAACCCATCGTAGACCCAATGTGAAATTTTTCCGAGGGGTTTTGCGGCACATTATGCGAGCACATAATAGGTCTACGGACCGTAGACCGGACGCAGAATAAGGTAGAATTGCCCAGTTTCATAGGGCCATTGTGCGGTCCATTTTGGGACCGCAAAAATATTATACGGTCACATATGCGACCGCAGATCTGTGTCGGGGCTTCATCTTTTAAATATTTTTTTACCCGATCGTATTTTGATTAAAGGCCCTTGGGGCTCGTTTTGAGAGAGAAATCTGATATTTTAGAAAGAAGGGAGAGTGTTCTAGAGAGAGAGGAGACCCTAGGCTAATTGTTCATCAATTCTTGCTCAAGACTTGGAGAATTCACAAGAAAAACTCACAAGGTCTTCATCCAAGAGGTAAGGTTCTAACCCTAGTCTTCAAATTCTAGTTTAGGTAGAAGATGGGTAATTGGAAATATGATTCTGAGTATGAGAGATGTTTATTTTACATGCATGTACCACCAAGGGTAGTGGAAAGATTGTTGAGCTCTTTTGGGTAAACTTTGGGTAGAGGAATGAAAGAATCCAGCATAGGAGGACCTTGAAACCTTAATACACACCTAGTGTTTGATAAAATGCTCAAGTGAGCTGGAACTGTAAACTCTCTCTTAATTTATGTTTAATTTTGCTATATTTCTTAATAGATCGATGAGGCTAAGAATTCCAGAATATTGTAGTAATTTAAAAACCTCGAGGCGAGGTATGTCTGCTAAACTTCTCTTAGAATTGCCACGATAATCTTGTAAGTCTCGAGTTGTCCATTATGAATTGACTTTTCCGAATATGTTTGGTGTTGGATGATGTGTATATCTGAATATGTTCAAAATGTGTTTCGGAATATTCTTATCATATTGTTTTATTCTTCGGGAGAGTATTTGGAGTATGAGTATGTAGTAGAATGTTGTGACTTCAAGTCAAGTCCAAATGAAAGTGATCACACCCAAATTGTATATGAAGTCACATGTGCCTAAGACCCTAATTTGCTCAAGTATGTGTTTAGATCCGTAATTTGAAAGGCATTGTTGTTGATTATCCTTGATTATGTTTGAAAGTGAAATAGTGAGCATGAATTATGAAGTATGGCCAACGTGCCAAGAATGATACTGAGTTATGGCCAATGGTGCCAATTAAATGAATGACATGTAAAAGAATATGAAATGACTTGTAAATCCTTTTAATAATAAATGTCTTGGGAGTATCGTTTAGCCACTGAGGAAGGGTAGATCGGAACAACCTTACCCCAAAACTACATGTGCCGGTGTAGGAGTGATTGAGGGGTAAATCCCCGTGTTAATGTGAT
>AWOL01S0280742.1:0-14157 GCA_000715115.1 Nicotiana otophora
TTGGTTACCTTGATTATTCCAATTGCCTTGATTATTGTTATTCCCCCAATTACCTTGATTGTTATTACTACCACTCCAATTGCCTTGGTGGCCTTGATTGTTCCAATTTCCTTGATTTTCTTGTGATCTCCATTGTTGTTGATGTTGGCCTTGAGCATTATTTCTTTGGCCTTAATAATTGTTGACATATTGCACTTCTTCTTCTTGCTCATTGTACGAATCACCTTGGTCATACCCACTATCATCTTGCACAAATTGTTCTAGACGATTTTGTACTTGTTGACCTTTTTGTTGTCTCTTGTTCATCATCATATTTACACCCTTCATCGCATTCACTTGATTCAGCGCTTGAACTTGTTGAAGCTGAGCTTTGGCCAATTGATTCATTGTGGTCGTCAACTCGGCAATAGCTTGCCCATGATCATGTAGTTCCTTGTGTAGGTGAATGACATTTGGGTCACCTTGAGAAACATTGACTCTACTTTGCCATGCCAATGAGGTATCCGCTATTTCATCCAAGGTTTCACACGCTTCGGCATATGGCGTGGTCATGAAGTTCCCACCGGCGAGTTAATTTACCACACATTAATTTATCGTGTTGATCCCCCTGTAGAAGGTTTGTTGGATCATGGCCTCAGTCATATCATTATTCGGTCATTCTTTAACCATGGTACGATATCTTTCCCAAATCTCGTGCAATGGCTCATTAGGTTCTTGCTTGAACGCTAGAATCTCATCCCAAAGTGTATTCATATGCCCCGGAGAGAAGAATTTGGCAATGAATTTTTCCGCCAACTCATCCCATGTATAGATGGAATGATTGGGCAATCTCTCTAACCGGTCCAATGCCTTTCCCCGTAGAGAAAAGGGAAATAGCCTCAACCGCAGTGCATCCTCATAAACATTGGTTTGTTTTCTCCCCCAACAAGTATCCACGAACCCTTTGAGATGCTTGTAAGAATTTTGGCTCTGAGCTCCGGTGAAAAATCCCCGTTGCTCAAGCAGTGTAAGCATCACATTGGTGATTTGGAAGTTACCCGCCCTAATACGGGGCGGGACTAAGGCACTTGCATAACCCTCGTTCCGTAACACCCGATGTGTAGCCGCCCTTGGTGGAGGTGGGGGGGATTGGAAATGTTGTCATGGGGCGGTCGGCCTCACCTATTTGCTTGAGGTTCAGGATGAACCTCATCACCTTGATCATCGTCCACTTCCTCCCCAATGGCAAATTCCCTAGAGGCTCATTGTTGAGAGCTATTCTTGTACCTATAATCAATTCAAAACAAAATTAGTGACTCGGAATTAACAGAAGACAAATCACACACAAACCTAGATATATAGCTAAATCTGTTTAGCACCCCGGCAACGGCGCCAAAAATTGATATCGTCCAAACTCACACCACTAGTTTAGGTTGCGAGGCAGTCGATGCAATAATAAAAACCCAACGCGAGCTGGGGTCGATTCCACAGGGATCTTGATGTGGGATTAGGTATATACCTAGTGTGAATGTATGACGTGCCTAAGATTACACTTCCACATTTTCAATTGTCGTTTCTACTTCTACTTTTATTCTAATGCTTGTAATTGTAAAGCTAAGAGATAATGTTTTTAGTTTTGGTTATTTTTTAAGTTATAAAAGATCTAGGTTTGTTACTTCCACCTAGTTGGTTACCTAACGGATTTAGAGCTTTAGGGCATGTTTGGTTGATCAGGATACAATATAGCAATAACACACAATTATTCACTCTATACCTCTCAATAGTTTGAGTAATTTTGCCCAATTTGACTTTCTCAAGTCCAAATGGGTATCTCAATAAACAAGTGATAAATGCTCAAGTCGGGTCTTACTATCTCTAGATTCGACCCTTTAATTGGGGTTATCAATTTCTTGAGTTCACCCAAATTTGTTGTTAGCCAAATTTTTTTAGACTTAGTCTCACTTTCTCAAGTATAGACAAAGTCAATTAGGCATGAATCAATGTTTGCAACCATCAATTCTCAAATTCAAGCAAGAACTAGGCTTAAATATCATATACCCAATCATAAATAAGCCCTGAATCAATCACCCATTAAGTACCCATACTAGGGTTGGGTCACAACCTTAGATGGAAAATGAAGAAATTAAAGAAGAAACTAAGATAAAATGCATAATAATTGATTAAGGAAAAACAATCTAATGTTTAAATGCTAAACTAGTACAAAGTTACCCAATACAGTAAATACAAACGGCTCTAAGTGTTCAGGTGCACCAAACTTAACCTAAAAATGGCAAAAAGATCTATTTATACCCAACTGAAAATATCTAACAAAAATGCCCCTGTGAAGGTTGTGCGGCCGCATAATTCTGTGTGCGGTCCTCACTTTGAGACTGACTGGTCAGGTTGGCTTTCTGCCGTCGCATAAAAGTGAGATGCAGCCGCACTTCCTCTAATTGTGCAGACCGCATATTTCTCAGTGCGGCAGCACTCTTGCACAGATCTGTATCTGGGCTTCATTCTGCGGACCGCACATTTATGAGTGCAGCCGCATAATAATAGTGCGGTCCGCACATCTTCAAGCTCCCAATCTATAAGTCTCTGAATCTAGTCTTCTGCGGCCGCACAATAATTGTGCGGTCCGGACTCTGTGAAGAAATTCTATCTGTGCATCTTTAGAGTTTGCAGTCGCACACAGTATTGTGAGATCCGCACTGTAGCCTTTTTTGTCTTATTTTGGTTCTTGTCCAATTTTACTCCTTTTTGAGTTGATTTTTACTTATTTGGCTCGTTTCTCAATATTCCTTCAAGAAAGCACATTTTATTAGTTCTTGGGAATACCTTTAAGCATTTTTGAGCTAAAACGTAAGTAAAAGAGAGCAAATAAGCGATCAAAATCCCTACTTATCAATCATGCACACCTATTGTGGTAGAGAACGATATGTAAACGTGGTCGAAAAATCCTTTGCCGAATATGGGTTTGAAGAAGCCTTCATTGGAGGGTTTTTCCTCGTGAAGTTCTCAATGAAGAAAGGCATAAGAAGACCACTCTTTTGATATGTATACTTTATATTTTGGAATAACTTTTTAATTATAAAAATGAGCATTCGCGGGTTTAGTAAAATTATTGGAGGGAAATTAAATCGTCCCAATAATATTTTTTAGAAAGAACTGTCCCCACAGAGTTATTTTACCAAACTGTCTCTATAGACATCTATGTGGCAACAGTTATGGTACTACTGCGGCGGTTTAGTTTTTGTACTGTCTTAATAGGCCCAAGAGGTTATTGCGACAATTGTAACCATTACAGTAGACCATTTATTGCAAGGGTTACATAACCGTTACTAAATAACCGATGCAATAGATGTAATTTCTAGTAGTGACTTTAGGGAGAATCTGATTTAGAAGAATATGCCAGCTCCAGCTTCTGGGTCCCAATTGCTGTAACCGGTGCTGCGAGGCTGAGTACCGGGTCTTTGCTGTCTTTGGTTGGCGAGCATCAAACAGCCGGCACTGCATTTGATGCAGCTGCCTCTCATTCTTCAACTCCATCAGCTTCATCTCCACCTTCACCAATACCAATAACTGCTATATCATGTCCATCTTCGCCTACTCTTCCACTGGCAGTTGCTACATCACTCCATCGACCGCACCTGACCATGAAGAAGGCATTCCTCTTCCACAGTCCCCAGTTCATGGAAATTTGGGGCAAAATTATTTTGCTCCTTCTGAAGATCCACAAAGGAGGAGGATCGTTACTCTTTCGGTCTCTATCGGATGCAACTTGCTATCCCGGCCGATCGAGCTTGCTAATTAGCTGAAGCCTTTGGCCTCAAAGAAAGACTTGGAAAAGATTCAGGCACTCTCAGGAGAGTGCTTGTTGAACAATTACATGCATAATGCAGCGGTACGTTCTTTTCTCCCTTCATTACTTCTTCTACTTTTGTATGGATGTATTCTAAGTTTTACTTCTTCTTGTATTGCAGGCAACTTTCTTGCTTCTGAGGGCCTTCAAAGGTTGATTCGTGAAAAGAAACTTAAATATGAACAGAATCATCTTTTGGTGGAACGAGAACAAATTGTTCTCCATCTCACAGAACTAGAAACCAAAGCTACTGAGGCTGTTATTTTGGAGGCTCGTTTGTAGCAAAGCGAGCAAGAAGTGGTAACCCTTAGCCAAGAAGTTGGGCCACTGAGGGTTAGATTTGATGAAGCCAA
Organism: Nicotiana otophora; assembly: GCA_000715115.1. Classification (NCBI taxonomy): domain Eukaryota; kingdom Viridiplantae; phylum Streptophyta; class Magnoliopsida; order Solanales; family Solanaceae; genus Nicotiana; species Nicotiana otophora. The sequence continues at coordinate 4,195 of AWOL01S0280742.1, forward strand.
GGCCAAGTGGGCTGAAGTCCAGGATGACATTCTTGGTGCAACTGAGCGCGAGGTTGTTGTTGCCGAAAAAGTAACCAACTTAGAAGCAGACCTTGAACTCCAAAATTGAAGAGATTGTTGTTGTGGGGGATAAACACGTCCAACTAGAAGAGAAGTACATGAAAATTTTCGATCATAATAGGCTCTTTAGTTCAATTGTCTGGGACCTCGACGTCAGCCTCAAGTCCGCTAGATCCGGGAAAGCCTTTCTGCCGAGGTTTCCCGACTCAAAGAAGAACTTAAGCACCGAGCGGCTTCCCTCGTTGTTGAAAAAACTTATTCCATGTACAATATGAGGAGAAAAACCTTGGAAGAGGCCAAAGTTGGTATCATTGATGTTGATGTCGAAATTGCTAAGGCCCTAGAGCTTTAGTTAGCTGCAAAAAATGGACTCCCGATGCAGTCTGATGCTCCAAGTTCTTCTAATTCCGGTTTTGAGTTTTCGGAAACTAAAGAAGGATCGAAAGGCGATGAGGTCAAAGACCAAACAGGGAAAAACATTAAGCCATCAGTGGAACCACCTACTTATCCTGGGGATGCAGATACTTCTCTTCCTCCTGGTCCCGGAGGCGCTGCAGTTTAGCTTTTCCTTTCTTTTCCCATTTTGTACTTTTGTCATTTTGGCACGTCCTAGTAAATAAAGACATATTGTTTTGCTCAAGTATCGTTTGAGTATCACTTTCGCTTGAATATTTACGCAAGTCTTTAACTTTTGCATTTGCTTGAGCATTCTGCATATATTATTCTGCTCGCGTTTTACTATGTGTAGTCTCGAATGCTTTTTCTTCGAAGCATTTTGGTTCCGAATATTATCCCTGTTACGTGAGTGTTTCGTTGTGCAAGTTTGCCTTTTGCGTCCTTTTGATATGCGGCTTCGAGTGTATTTTTCCTCGATGGCGTTTTAGATTTCGGGCATTGATTCTTCCGGAACCAACCCTTTAACGTGGGGGGTTTTATAAGAGAGGGCCCTCTTATGTTTACGGTGCTCTTGAAGAGGACGTCTCCTGTTCATTACAGCACTAACATTTGAAGTACTTGTTTAACTTTCAAATGACAAAGTTAGCTCATTGTTTTGACAAGGAACAAGATAAAAGCAAAAGGATTTCATTTTATTTCTTCTATTTCAAAAATACATAAGCGTCTTGCTATGCAGAAAAGAAATTGCCATTACTTGTGACTATCTTGTACAACTTGTTTCTACGGGGCTGGCTGCGCAATCCCCTGTCCCGATGATGCATTTTGTTTTCGGATTTTTGTTCCCGACTGATGTGGCAGTCATTGTTGCCTTCCTGATATTGTTCCCCCCAGTATTCGAATGCGAAGAATGCGAATTTGAACGCTGGAAGTCTTGTACCTTCGAGGGTACCACCAATGAATTACTAGGTAATCCTTCACTTGACAACATACCTTACTTCCTCTTAGGAATCCATGCTATCGAGCGAAAGAATACCTAACAATCCTCTGGTGGTTTGTGCTCGTGAACAGTTAGGTAACCCCTGTTCGGTAGCAAACTTAACTTCCTAGTGGGAATTTTCTATCAAACCAAAGATTATTCAATTGTCCCCGAGTGGAAGCTTGCATGTGCGCCTTGCTATGAAAGGTCTTATTGTTGTTGTCTTTGTAGTATGATTTTTGTTGCCGCCTCATTAAAAACCTTGCTATAAAAACCTAATTGGGACAAAAATTGAACGAAAGAAAAAAGAGTGTGGTACATACTTTCCGTTTGAGCGTTGTTCATCAGCAATAATATCTTTTGAGGTATTCCACGTTTCAGTTGCTGGGCAACTTGTCTCTATTTTGGTTCTCCAATTCATATGAACATTTCCCGGTGATAGCCGAAATCCGGTAGGGACCTTCCCATGTTGGACCTAGATTACCCACGTTGAGATCTCGTGTATTTTGTGTTACTTTCCTTAGAACCAAGCCTCCGAATATGAAAAACGAAAGTTGGCTCTTCGATTGTAATATCGCTCCATCCTCTACTTTTGAGCTGCCATTCTCACATGCGCCAAGTCCCTGCGTCCTTCGAGCAGTTCCAGGTTGAGTATATTACTTTCGTTGTTTGATTCTTCATTTGTCTGATAATATATCAAAGTGGGTTCGCCCACTTCAGCCTGGATTAGCTCTTCAACACCGTACACTAGGATTGGCCGTTGTTCGGTAGGCCCATAGAACTCCGGGCAACTCTTTCGGCCACTTGCCTTTTGCTGCTTCCAACCTTTTCTTGAGGTTTTCAATGATTACTTTGTTTGTAGACTCTGCTTGACCATTTGCGCTCGGATGATAAAGCGAAGTTGTGATTCTCTTTATTCTCAAATCTTCGAGGAACTATGCAACTTTTGTACCGATAAATTGTGGACCATTGTCGCATGCTATCTCCTTCGGTATTCCGAACCTGCAAATTATATTTTCCCACAGAAAGTTGACCACTTTGCGTTCTCCGATCTTCTAATAGGAACCTGCTTCCATCCATTTAAAAAAAATAATCAATAAAAATTAAAAGAAATCTTACCTTTCCGGGAGTCAGTGGCAATGGTCCGACAATGTCCATCCCCCATTTCATGAATGGCCATGGGGACAAAATCGAATGTAAAGGTTTGACCGGTTGATGTATTAGTGATGCGTAGCATTGGCACTTATCACATTTTCGTACGAAATCTTTGGCATCTTGCTCCATGCGAGACCAGTAATATCCTACCTATACCAACTTCATCACCAAAGAATTTGCGCCTGAGTGATTACCGCATATCCCTTCGTGGATTTATCTCATGACATAATTGGCTTCTGATGCTCCTAAGCACCGGGCTAGCGAGCCTTGGAACGACTTTTTATATAGTTGGCCTTTCTTGAAGCTATAACGTGCAGCTTTGGTGCTTAATGCCTGTGATGCTTTAGGATCGTCGGGAAACTTTCTGGGCTCGAAGTAGTTGATTATTTCATTTCTCCAGTCCCAGACCAGACTAGCTGAATTTACCTCAAAATAACCATCTGTATCAAGGACTGAGCTCATCGATTGTACACTGTTCCAGACTCCGTTCCCTTTATGTCCGTCGATGAACCTAAGTTTGCTAATGCATCAACTTCTGCATTATCCTCTCTCGGGATATGAGTGATTGACCACTCACGGAATTGTGCCAGAAAGGCTCCGACCTTTACCACGTATTGTTGCATACGTTCTTCTTTGGTATCAAAGATCAGGTATGGTATCAAAGATCATGTATACCTGATTTACCACTAGTTGTGAGTCATATTTGATTTCGATAACCTCGGAATCAAGTCCCCGGGCCAATTCGAGCCCTGCAATCAAAGCTTCATACTCTGCTTCATTATTAGTTAAAGGGATCATTCTGATGGCTTGCCTTACGGTTTCCCCTGAAGGCATGATCAAAACTATTCCTAGCCCGGACCCTTTTACGTTCGAGGCTCTGTCCGAAAATAAGGTCCAAACCTCTGATGTCGATTTCGACCCCATTACTGCCTTCTTGGTTGCCAGAGGTAGCAGTCCCAGACTAAAATCGGCCACAAAGTCAGCCAAGACTTATGACTTAATTGCAGTCCTCGATTATATTCTATGTCGAATTCACTCATTTCGACAGCCCATTTGGCCAATCTGTCCTAGAGCTCGAGTTTATGAAGGATGTTCCACAAAGGGAAAGTAGTCACCACAGATATTGGGTGGCATTGAAAATAGGGCCTCAGCTTCTGAGCGGCGACTACGAGAGCTAAGGCCAGTTTCTCCAAACGTCGGTAGTGAGTTTCTGCTCCCGTTAAAATTTTGCTAACGTAATAAATGAGAAACTGCATACCTTCATCCTCCCGGACCAAAACTGCACTTACCGCAACTTCTAAAACTGTGAGGTAGACTAGCAATGTTTCGCCTTCTTCTAGTTTCGAAAGAAATAGAGGGCTTGATAAGTACTTCTTCAGGTACCTCAGAGCCTGCTGGCACTCTGGTGTCCATTCAAAATTCTTCTTCTTTTTGAGTAGTGTGAAGAAGCGATGACATTTTTCCGACGACCGAGAAAATGTACTTGCTCAAGGCTGCTAATCTTCATGTGAGTCTTTGGACTTCTTTTATGTTCGACAATTGATCCGGGGTATCCTATATGGCCTTGATTTTGTCGGGGTTTACCTCAATTCCCCTATGTGGGACCAGAAATCCCATAAATTTACTAGAACTGACCCTGAATGCGCACTTCTCGAGATTAAGTTTCATGTTATGCTTTCTCAGGATGTCGAATGTTTCTTGCAGATGTTTAAGATGGTCACCTATATTCAAAGACTTAACGAGCATATCTTCTATATAAACCTCCATAGTTTTTCCTATTTGTTTTTCAAACATCTTATTTACGAGTCGTTGATAAGTGGCTCCAGTGTTTTTCAACCCGAATGGTATTAAATTGTAGCAATATGTACCGAAATTTGTTATAAACGAAGTTGTTTTCTGATCTTCCGGGTTCATCTTGATTTGGTTGTACCAGGAATAAGCATCGAGGAAACTCATCAACTCGTGCCTGGATATAGCATCAATCATTTGATCGATATTTGATAGAGGAAACGAATCTTTTGGGCACGCCTTATTAAGATCTTTATAGTCTACACACATACGAAATTTATTGTTCTTCTTAGTAACTACTACTACATTGGCGAGCTAGTCTGGATATCTTACCTCTCTAACCGAACCGATTTTATGCAAGCGAGTTACCCCATCTCTGATAAAATTTATTCCTGGACTCGGCAATAGGGCACTTCTTCTGTCGTACCGGTGGTACATTGGGATCCAAACTCAGCTTGTGCACGACTATTTTCGTCGGGATACCTGTCATATCCTCGTGCGACCATGCAAAACAATCAGTATTAATTTTAAGGAATTCAATAAAACCAGACCTGAGCTCAGGGTGCACTCCTGTCCCCAAGTGAAATTTTCTTTCCAAGAGTTCTTCGAACAATGCCACTTGCTCTAGTTCCTCTGCCGTGGATTTCGTTGCGTCCATATCTTTCGGAACTTGGAAATATCTCGGCACCTGATATTGTTTTGATGACTCTGCCCCTGGAATAACCTCTTCTAACTCGGGAGTAGGCGCCGATTCATGTAATTGCTATGTAATGCGCCCCTTCCCTTTGCTACTGGAAACTGAGATTGCATTCGTCTCCCTTGCTACCGGTTGGTCACCTTTTATCTGCTTGATTCCTTCGGGCATTGGAAACTTCACCAATTGGTGATACGTCAAAGGTACAACTTTCATTTCGTGTAACCATGGCCTTCCTAAGATGATGTTGTATCCCAAATCACTAACCACTACTTCGAAGAGAGTTGTTTTTATTACTCTTTCAGCGTTCGTGAGAAGCAAAATCTCTCCTCGGGTCGTCACGCTCGCAAGGTTGAATCTAGTGAGAAGTTTTGTTGCCTGAATAATGCTTCCGATGAGTTTAGCTTGTTCCAATACTCTCCATTGTTTATATTAGCCGAACTTTCTGGATCCACTAGAACATGCTTAATTTTAAAATCTAACCCATTTAAAGAGATTACCAGTGTGCTATGGTGCGGTAATAGCTATATGTATGTGTCTTCCTCCTTGAAAGTGATATCGTCCTCTCGGAGTCTTTTGCTATGAGTTATCGATACTTTAGTCTTCTTTGCCGCCGAAAAGGTGACCCTGTTAGTCTCGTTCACCTCAAAGATCATGTTGATCGTTTGGCGTGGGGTTTCTTGTCCTACTTTCGAAGATTTTGTATTGTCTATGTTGCGACCGTAATTGTTATTAGCTCTATCACTCAAGAATTCTCAGAGATGGCCATTCTTCAATAGCGTTTTCACCTCCTCCCGAAGATGTCGACAGTCCCCTGCCTGGTGACTGTTCGTCCCGTGGTATTCGCACCATAAATTAGGATCCCTCTGGCTTTAATCGGACCTCATAGGTCTCGAGAATAGTGCTTCTTTAATGTTCCTCATGGCTGACACCAGTTCCACTATGATGACGTTGAAGTTATACTCTAAAACTTGGGGTAAGAAAGATCTCGAGACCCCGACGTTTCTTTATCTTGGAGTGATCTATTGTTTCGACCACGATCAGTCCCTTTGTCAATGGTTAACTTGTTTGTTGCTCGGAAAGTTCTACCACAGCCTTCGGTACGCTCGTAAGGAAAAAATCGGCCCCTAAAAGTACGCATATCCGCGTCGTAGTCGTCCTTTAATTTTTCTCTGTTCTTCTCCTGTCCTTTGGCCGATGATGTAGAACCGACCTGGTCATCTTCGATCCTTATCCTTGACACGTACCGGTTGTGAACATCTGCCCAGGTTGTTGCTTGAAACTCAAGCAGGCTCTCCTTCAGCTTACGAGAAGCATCTGAACTTCTTGGATTCAATCCTTTGGTGAATGCTTCAGCTGCCCATTCATTCGGGATGGCCAGGAGCAACATTCTTTCTTTCTGGAATCGGGTAACAAACTTTCGTAATAATTCAGATTCTCCTTGTGAGATTCTGAATATGTCTGCCTTCCGGGCATGCACTTTTCTGGCCCCAGCATGAGCTTTAATGAAAAAATCCGCGAGCATCTCGAAGGAATCTATGGAATGCTCTGGCAGTAATGAATACCACGTTAAGGCTCCCCTCGTGAGAATTTCGCCAAATTTCTTTAACAACACAGATTTAATTTCGTGAGGAGCTAGATCATCTCCTTTCACCGCCGTTGTGTAGGTGGTAATATGTTCCTGTGGGTCTGAAATTCCATCATACTTTAGAACTTCGGGCATTTTGAAGCGCTTTGGGATTAATTCTGGTGTCGCACTTGTCTTGTACGGTAATTAAACATACTTCTTCGAGTTCGGAACTTTCAATATTGGTGGTGCGCCCGAGATTTGATCCATGCGGGCATTTACTTCCCTCATAAACTGTAAAAGCTCATCTTTGAATGGATCAATCTCGTTGTTAAGACCTGATCTGCTCCCCCCCAACCCCGTCGGAGCCAACTTCACCCCTGAGAGTGTTGTTGTCGACTCTCTGCGTTGTTTGATCTGTGGGAACAATAGGAGGAATTGGATCTCATCTATTTTCATTATTCGAGGCCCCCAATAGTGCCTGCTTCAATTCTGTCATAACTCGATCATACCTTGTGAGATGGCCTAGAATGATTGCATGTTGCTCTTGCAGGATCCTCACAGCATCCGCTACATGCTCCTCATCGGTATTATCGGGAGTACTCTCCCGAACTCGTCGAGAGTACCGTCTGTCATGCACTGGCGTGGCGTCATTTCCCTCATTGCGGGTGTCACTAATTGAGTTCTAGAAATGAGCCTGATCCCCTCGAATTTCAAGGTTATGTCCATCGTTAACAGTGTTATCTGCTATTTTTTGTGATTTTTTATAAGATAAAATAATCAAAACACGTTAGTAAAAAGGTTAATTGCACGGCTGTCTAGGCCCCACGGTGGGCGCCAAACTGTTTACCCGTAAAACGATACAGTTGAATTTATATGTGGTTTCTAGAGAAGTGAACTAATTTGATCCTGAAATAATATGATAATCGAAGAAATATACAATACTTAGCCTTAGAATGTAGGTGAAATTGCAAAGATGGTAATTCCGTTAACAAGGTTTTCGGATACAATGGTGATGAGATTAAAAAGCAATAAGTAAAATTGTATAAAGCTTTGTATAGAATATAGTGTAAGTTTAGCGAGAAAATTCGTGTCATTTACAATGGTAATTGAGCTCACTACTTATAGCTATGTCTAGGGAAAAAAATCCTAGGATCCCCTCCTTTAATGTCAAATTATGAGGGTCAATGATGAAGATGTAACGTTGAACATAAATGTCAAATTCTCTATAACGGACCGTCGCTCTTAATGCTGTAGAATATTCCTTAGTAAATGCTACCGGGCGCAGAGCATTTAATACACCTTTATGAACGTTATCCTTTCCAGTGACAAGCAGAGTGGTTGCGTTCGGTTCTCAACATCCCATCTTGGATTCCACGTGTCCTGATTTTAGTCAACCACGTGTCATATCGTATTTTATCCTATACAGGTATACTGTCTACATCACGCCTCATTGGATACGATCATTTCCCGGACCATATGTAAATGAGATATACTTTGTGCCGGGCTATCCTTTGCCCATATCTCTCACCTCCACCAACATATCAATAACTTTGTGAACTAAAAATTAAATAAATATAAAAAATCACCTAATACTCTTTGCCCCCGCTAGAATAATTTGCACTTGAGACTTATATCAAGAATTGTAATAGCTTGGGAATGAATGATGTATGGCAGATTTTGTTTAGCTACCAATAAAATGTCCTAAAAATTATGAGAAATTAAGGTTCAAATTACGGCTATAAAAATGTTTGTGATTTATTTTTCTGTTTAAATTTTGATGGACATTGTTATTTAATATATGTGTTGGTGTGAGATAGCAAATATACCACAAAATAGTCGAGATGTCACATGGTATCCCGTTCACTACTCTTTAAATAATAATAATAATAATAATAATAATAATAATAATAATAATAATAATATCAGTATGCTAGTATTTTTAAGCATATTAATTGTACTTGTATTAATTAGTACTTATCTCATAGGAAATTGACATGATCTGGTCAATAGGCTTTTTGATATTTCCTTTTAAAGTTATTCCTCTGTGAAGTTTAGGTTATGTACGAGAATTTTTGTTCATGATCAAGTTACTTTAATCCAATTTTATTTTGCAATTAAGTGTGACTTTTAATTTTAATCTACTTAAATATGATTTACTGTCAATCATTTTCTGGAAAAAGCATATTCAATTCAACGATTGGCTAAAAGCATCTTTCCAAATGACGTCCAGCTCAAATCCAAATGGATAATATTGGGCTGACCAGCCTTAGAGCCTACTACGTAAGAAGTATATGGGATTTTCAAAATAATTACTGGGCTTATCATTTAGGAAGTACAAAAATAGCCATTTTTAGGGCTGTCATTTAGGCATTAGCTAATACCTATTTGTCCTGAAAATTTGAACTACTAAAAATCTTAATTTTAGGATAATTCAGATATTTGTGTCCCCAAAAATTGAACTAGAAAACTGAAATTCAAGACACTTTGGCTAATTTCTAAATAACAGCCCTTTAGAGTGGCTATCTTGTGTCATTTCTACTTTAATCAGTGTATCTTTTTCTTTTTTCTTTTTTTTTACCTTTTTTTTTTTTTTTTTGCAAAAACCAAAAGGAGTGATGACACACTGTTGAATCTTGATATAGTATGGTTTTAATCATGTTATGATATGGTTTTGTACTGAAAGAAAAACTTTATGTTATGATATGGTTTTGCTAATGTTTGATTAATCTAAGGAAGAAAATGAAGATCTTATAGGTGATTTGGTTTGCAAACGAGTTATACATAGAATGTATTGTTAAACAGTATAATAAAATAACAAATAATAACTTGGTAATTGTATTTTGTTATCAGATGGTTGTTGTGCTGTATTAAGATATTAGATATGAATAGATGCAGAGGCGGACCTACGTTAAGGGTTGAGGGGTCACGTGACCCCGTTAGCCTCGGCACAAAGCCTGTATATAGTATTATATATATATATATGTACATTTATATGGGACCCTTTAAATATTTTAAGTGTGCCCTAGAAACAAAGAGGCAGATGGGCGAATTGGTTGCTTTGAGCACTTAAATTCCCAACTTTGCTGGTGACGCAAGTTCGAAACCCACGTTCAACTTTTTCCTCCTCCTTTCTATTTTTATTTTTATTCTTTGAGTACAATGTAATTTATATTTAATAGCAAANCAATAGCAAATTGCTTTTATCTTTTACTTTTATCTCTTTTTTTTGAATTTAATTATAATTTAGTACTAATATATAATAGTCAACTTAATTAATATTTTAGTTCTTTGAATACAATGTAATTTATATTTAATAGCAAATTG
>AWOL01S0280830.1:0-11854 GCA_000715115.1 Nicotiana otophora
TGTCATACTCAATGTTTTAAAAGGCGTTTTCGGGGCGAGCCTTGGGGCGAGGCGCACCAAAAACGCCCCGAGTCGATGGTGTGGGGCGAAAGTCTCAAGAGGCGTACGCCCGGGCGTTTGGGGCATACGACGTGCGTTTGAGACACGTTTTTTTAGTGAGGCGTAAGCCCTATATATTTTTTCAAATTAAAACAAAATTTGTTGAATAAGTCATTCATATAATACTCAAATTCTCAAAATTCAGCTTGGTAATTACTCAAAAATTTTAAAAAGGAATTGAAATGTATTAAATTTAAAAGCCAAGATATTTTTTATTGATTGTAGCCCCAATTCATAGTATTTCTCAATTTTTTATCTTGTCCGCTAGTCTACTAATATCTCCCAAAAATAACGAATATTTAATTTTTTTTATAAATACAAAGAGAACTCTATTCTCCTTCATAGCAGCAAGTTCAAATTGTATGTTAGTCATCTTTTTTGTTTCTCAAAGTAGAAAACTTTATTCTTTTCGACTCAGGTTACTTGAGCTTCTAAGTAGCTTATTTTGACTACTTTTTTTGTGGGTGTATATATATATATATATATATATTTCACAACATTATAGTTTTCTTCATTTTTATGCAATTTTACATGTTTATAAATATTTTACTATAATTATATTATTTTACAAAATATTAAAAATTAAATACGTATGGGGCTTACGCCCCGTACCTCGAGACTTAGTATATATAAAATGCTCCAATCTTACGCTCACGCCTCTTAAAACACTATTAAAACACTAATTGTACTTATTTCATTAATACCAAANTAAAATATTAAAAATTAAATACGTATGGGGCTTACGCCCCGTACCTCGAGACTTAGTATATATAAAATGCTCCGCCTTACGCTCACGCCTCTTAAAACACTATTAAAACACTAATTGTACTTATTTCATTAATACCAAATATCAAAACTACCCTTCTTCCCGTCAACATGCAGACTATATATAAATGCTGTATATATTGCAATCGGAAAAACCCTAGCTCTCTTCTGGCCGCTTCCGGGCAACTTTTTATTATTTCTAAGGTCAGAACCTTAATTAAACTGAAAATCTAAGATCTTTGAAGTTTATTTTCTTTTCCAATTCTGTTTTTTCTATTATCTGCTTAATTAGTATAGTTCAATTTGAGCTGATTGGGTTAGTGTGTGATATTATCTGCTTAATTAGAAATTCTGTGCTTCTTTTACTATATTAGAATAGACATATAGTATTTTAGATACTATCAAAGTGATCCTTTGAAAACGAGCTTGTTCAGCTTCTGCAGTTTTCTTTTATTCTTTCTTGCTATATTAAAGTTAAGCTAGTGAGTATTAAAGTTAAGTTAGAATAGACATATGTACTTGATGGAGAGAGATGCTATTTTTGTAGTATTTAGCTATTTTACATAAAGGGTAGTTGAATATCTAATTTGGTGATTTTATTGGAGATGAAATTGCTTAGTTTGTTAAGGCCTAGATTGTTTTGACGAGTAGAGATGTAATTTTCGATATAAAACAGAATAGAGATTTAAGTTTCCATTTTAATCGGTTTGACTCGAAAGGGCAGTTCAATCTCCATTTTGGTGATTATGTTGTGGATGAAATTACTTGGTTATATTTACTTAAAGAGCATTGCGGGAAGAAATAAAGTTAGTTTGATACATTTTCTACTCCATATGTTCTACTAGTTAAGTATGAGTCATTGATGCATGTATAGTGTTAAAGAAGTGTGTATGACCAGAACCAGACACGTGACCACGTGTCTATCATAGTTGAATAATTGCTGCTTACAATCAGTAGTCTGGTTTTTTTAATATGCCTTGGGTATTTGTAGGAATGGCTCCGAAGCAGCCAAATACAGGCCTTTCTGTGGGCCTTAACAAAGGACATGTTGTTACTAAGAAAGAGTTGGCGCCCCGCCCTTCTGATAGGAAAGGGGTAAGTCGTTCTTTTTTCATACTTGATCTCTGTCTTTTAATATTTTGGATGTTAGACATTCTGGATATCTAACTGACCAAAAAGAAAAAGAGATTCTCCAATAACTAACTCCACATCACTTGTAATAGTTTTGTTTCTCTTTGTCTCTTGTTTAGAAAACCAGCAAAAGAGTACATTTTGTTAGAAGCCTTATCAGGGAAGTAGCTGGTTTTGCACCTTATGAGAAGAGAATTACTGAACTTCTTAAAGTTGGAAAGGACAAACGTGCTCTTAAAGTAGCCAAGAGGAAGCTGGGCACTCACAAGAGAGCAAAGAAGAAGCGTGAGGAGATGTCTAATGTTCTCCGTAAAATGAGGTAATCGGCATCATTTTCAACTCGAATATTATACTTTAGGATTCTCGATCATTGTTTTCCTTGTTTCTCCTGCCCCTGCGTTCTCATACCCATTGTGTGTCTGACTAGGTGCTTATCTTTGTTTTTTGTGATCCAGGGCTGCTGGAGGTGGTGAAAAGAAGAAATGAGTTGCATGTTAAGACCTCTTCATGAAACTTTAGGTCCAAAAAACTGCTTAGAAAAGATTTATTTTGGTGTCTTTTTTGAATTGAAAATTTTGATATCATTTTTATTTTTGTTTGGATGTTGAAGCACCTAACCCTGAGCTTTTTGTAATTTGTTGTCTCAGAATGAGAATGGTTGGAAATTTCTAAGGTTTAGATTTTGCAACTCATTTGTACCAGGTGAATTAAAATGTATTTAAGCACATATTACTGATATATAGGTTCTCTAGACTCTAGAGATTCACCAATAATGGCTGGTCAAGGCAATGACAAATATCTTCTTCCCGCTATGATGAAGTCCTAAAACTATGATTTGGGGGAAACCCTGAACCTGATTCAGTGAAATTGCAAAGGATTTTCTGAGCAGTACTTTTAATGGTTCTCAATGTTTGCTATAGTTTTGAAATGTTGAACCAGGTCTTATCCTTTTCTAAACTATAGATTCATATTGAAACATTTGGTGGTTCAGCTTGATATTATTTGAAGATTGTTTGCCTTTCAGCTTGATAATCTCTTTCTAATTAGGACTCAAATGCAATTGATATATAGGTAGTCTAGACTCTAGAGATTTGCCAATAATGGCTGGTTAAGGCAATGAATGTATATCTTCTTCCGCAATGATGAAGTCCTAAACTATGATTTGGGGGAATCCTGAATCTGATTCAGTGAAATTGCAAAGGATTTTCTGAGTGGCACTTAATGGTTCTCAATGTTTCCTCTAGTTTTTAAATGTTAAACCAGGCCTTATCCTTTTCTAAATGCCAGTTTCATGTTGAAATCTTTGTTTTTTCAGCTCGATATTATTTGAAATGTTCGAAGATTTTTTGCCATTCAGCTTGATAGTCTCTTTTTAATTAGGACTCAATGCCAATTGATATATAGGTTGTCTAGACTCTTGGAGAATTGTCAATAATGGCTGGTCAAGTCAATGATGTATATTTTCCCGCTATGATGAAGTCCTAAAACTATGATTCTGGGCAATCCAGAATCTGATTCAATCAAATTGCAAAGGATTTTCTGAGCGGCACTTAATGGTTCTCTGTGTTTGCTCTAATTTTGACATGTTGAACTTGGCCTTATCCTTTTCTAAACGCCAGCTTCATGTTGAAATCTTTGGTTTTTCAGCTTGATATTATTTGAAATGTTTGAAGATAGTTTGCCGTTCAGCTTGATCGTCTCTTTTAAATTACGACTCAAGTGCAACTGGTCCTTTTGAAATATTTATTTTCTTCATATATTAGAAAAGCATATTAGAGTAGTTGATAACTCCCCTCCATCCTTAAAATAAAGATAATAAGGGGGAACTTTTGGCCAAAATTATCCCTTATCTTTAAGGGCAGGTTAGACTTTTTCTCCAAATATTATCCTGAGCACCATTTGTCTTGTAAATTTGTAAAACATGAGCACATATGGTCCAACTAATATAGAACAGCACAAACATTGTTGAATCTAAAATTAAACTGATTGACTTGCACATAATTATTTTCTAAAAAATAGCACAACTCTTTTTCACCTTCAAATATGTCAATTTTCATCTTCCTTGTAGAACTTTTCTTTTCCAATTCACCTTTTCATCCGTGACGGTATTGTCTTGCATTGAGGAATTTCAGATGCTAATAGATTGTAGGGGGTTGTAATATATTGTCTCAATAATTCTTTCCGAGGGTGTCAAAGTTTTATCTTGTAGTCCTCGTGAATTTGTCAATTTAGTAAAGCTGAAAAAATACTATCAAGAGACGGTGTGGGATTTTACATGATACAAAGCTGGTTTCTCTGTTTTTCTTTTTGAAATATCAATGCTAATGAGTTTGGGTTAGTTTTAACAGTTTTGTGGGTGTCTTCTGGTAATTGGATAATATATGCTCATTTTTTGCTAACCTAGAAGACAAATGGTGCTCATAATCATATTTATGGGGATAAAGTAAGGCGAATCACAGAATAGAAAGAACAATTTTGGCCAAGAACTCAATAAGAAATGCAAAATTTCAGTAGACCTCCTTTGAGAAGTAAAGGATTTGAGCTATTTATGCCTCTCTAACTAAAGCCATTTCAGAGTAAGTCATCATTCTTTAATGAAAACACAGACCTTTGTAGGCAGAAATTTGCTGTAGACAAGTGGAACCAAGAAATGACTTAATTAATGAATAATATGCAATTATTTTAGTTTCCATTGATGTAAGGAATAGCAGATGCAAACTCACTGAAATCCCCCTTTAATCATATCAAAGAGCTGCTTTGATATTCGAAAGAAAATGAGAATAGCAAAACGATTTTACATTTATTAAAACCGACGACATTGGATTGGATGTATACGTCGTTAAGATTGAGCAGCTCAACATAACCAAAATAACATTGGAACAACCTTTTGTGGCAACATCAGAACCACGAAATGCTATTATAACAAAAAATTCTATAACTGTTGTTAGGGCCTTTGTGGGGTAAAGACAAGGGATAGTAGGAGTATCAGTAGGCTTAAGGCCTTTCTTCCAAGTTTCTAATTATGTAAGCAAACATTGTAACTAGTACTTCACAGTTCTTTTTTATTTTATTCTCTGGTTTAATATAGTGTAGCCATTGTCAATATCACACTAGCGGATGCCATATAAACCGAAATAACATGAGATATTCCCATATTTCTCAATTATGGTAACCTTTAGGATGACTGAAGTTCGGCTGACTATGGCCAGCACAGATCCCTAATTTTCCCCCAAACCCGAGCCACAAATCCACGGTCCTTTTCCACAAAATAATCTACTAATTCATACTCCCCCACCAGATATAAACACCTACAAAATCCTCTTCTACTTGAGACGTCTTTTTATCTTTTCTAGAGGTGGCAAAATAATTAAAAGAAAATAATTATTTACCCATATTATCCATTAAAAACTAGGTTGGAAAATAAAGTTTTTAAGAACAGGTCAAATATAGATAAAAACCATATTATCCACTTAGAAAATAGATAATCCATGGATAACTAATGGGTTAACTTTTACATTTGTAAAGACTCAAATTGGGGGTTCCTCAAGTTTGGGAGATTAAAAATTTTCCCAAAAGTAATCATATTCAAAAAGCCATGAATATCCATATTATCCGCTGGATAACCCATTTTTTATCCATATTAGTTATGGGTCAAGTCGGATAATTTATCCGTTTTTAAATTACTCATTTCAACTTGCTCATATCCGACCCGACCCGCATGTTTGCCCCCCTAATCTTTCCCATTCACTGAAGCATCACCTATCCCTTTCCCTCACACTAAAAGCTCGACACTCATATTTGGCGGAAAATTTCAAATGAATCTATACTATATTAAAAGCACGAAGGCCCTTAGTGAAATATCGTTCGCCTTTTTTATCCTTTAAAATTTAATTTTACATTAGACAAAATTATCATTTACTCATTTTACTAACATTTAGGACAAAAAATTAAATAAATTTTTGGATATTATATCATTCCATATTTGGACTATATAAAAGCTCCTAATATTTAGGAATTTCAAGTCAAGAAAAAATTAACTTATATAAATACATTACTTATTTCAATTTAGGAGAATTAATTATTAGCGTGTCATTACCGTTATCAATATGTTTCTTCCATAAGAAAAAGTGATTTAACTTATATAAATACATTACTTATTTCAATTTAGGAGAACTAACTATTAGCATATCATTACCGCTATCAATATGTTTCTTCCATATAGAAAAGTGATCTTTAACTTTTAAAAATTTAATCCCCTCACGTAAAATTATAGACATATAATTTATTTTATAAATATGACTGTTTCTATCTCAAGACACAACTCGACATTTCTAAAACTTAAAAATAGAAATAATGCCAACAATTTTATTTATTGAAAATCGACGGGGATTTTATTTGTCTTTGGACACATAGAATTACTTTTGAGAACTATTGATTTGGTTATCTACTATATGCCAATTTTTAAATTAAATATATATTCTGAAAGTAGAGAAATACTATTAACGTTTTAGATTAAATCTAATAAAAAGTAATAATATTTAAAGTACCTAAAAACATAAAAATTTATGGAATAATTTTGTGAAGTTAATTGCCCATAGAGTTGAAATTGGTTGACATATCCACTTTTATACATTTAAAAAACTAAATTATTCCTTCAACAAATAAATCCATGTTAAAAATTAAAATTAATACTTAATATTTTTTCTAATATTTAGATCTATTAAACAAATTAAATTCTACCATAATTTTGATGGAATGTGATTTATGGATCATACATTTGCATTAAAAGAATTTGATATAATATATATATATATATATATATATATATTATAAAAATACGAAATTGTAATATGAGTTGACATTAATTTTTAATCCTTCGTAAATGCATTTTACGTCAACAACAACAATTATGCCTCAGTCCTAACTCCGCCTTTGTGAGATCGCTTACTTGGCTGTCCCAAGCTAGCATAAAGGAGGACAATTACGGTAGGCAGCCAGCCAACATAAAACTTGCTAATTCATAATGAATTCATGTAAGATAAAATCATAATTATAATTAATAATTATGTTTTGACATAACTAAAATTTAAAACTTTGTGCACTTCTATAGGGACTGAGCTTCTTCCTTTATTGAGATAGTTAAATAAAATCGACAATCATCATTCTCACAATTTTATATTATTTTTTTGTTATCTTTTATATAACTCAAAACTTTAAGATAATGCTTATGAGATTTTTTTAAAACTTTTGTTTTTTCAGACGAGGTTCACGCGCAACGGGCGTACTCTAAGACTAGTTGAAGAAATAACCTAGTACCGAGCATCTGCAATTATTCTTGCCATCCAGGGAATGGAAGAAAAAAAAAAGATGCAAGACGCACATTCCAGCTCCGTCTAGCACCACTTAAGTTCTCATTCAGTCACATCAAAATAGTAAACAGTTTTAATATTCAGAAGAAGAGAAAAGACAAATACTGTTAACTACATCCGTTTGAAATCTCCTATATCGCAAAGTTACAGAACTCTAGCAAACACCGACGAACATTGGGTGCATACAGCATGAAGATAGATCATCTGACCAGCTCAACATAATAGAAACCGCCTTAGCCCAGTGATACTTGTAACATCACCATTCACGCATGCAGGAGAAGATATGACTAGTTGAACTTTACAGTAAGCCCTACACTGCTCCCAGAAAAACAATACAAATGAGTCATCATTCAAGATGGACCAGGAACAGAGCCATGGAACGGGAGGGGAAAGAGAGAACAATTCTTCCAGAGAATTCATTGATTAAATGACTGGAGCGTTCTTAGAAAACCGAGTTTTTTTCTAGTAATGCAAGAAAAATGATTCACACGCATTTGCTGTATATCTAGGCAGTAGTAGCACACTTTCAATTCGCAAAGTAACCATAAGTTTGTCGTGTACACATAACAAAGGAAAAAAATGAGCCTCTGAAGTGATATCCCACAAATTACTCAAAATCTTGGTCATGCTCGAAGATCATTAGTGCAATAGGAAATAGGAACCAGTAAACACAACCTAAAAGATGAAGAAAGAAGAAAAATGATGGAAAGAACTCACATTAGTTCTACATTTCATATGGATTTCTCAGCCAGAAAAAAAAATAGTTAAGGATTTCAGCTTCTCACACAATTATACAAGTTACTAGCAAATGCAATCGGGACTAAGAAGCCCATTGGATGACATTTGGAAAAAAGATTTTTGATGAATTTGATTGGAAGGAAAGTTTATGGAAGTTTCCTTCTCAAAAAAAGTTTATGGAAGTTGATTGTGTTCTGTAGTAGTAGTAGTCCTTTTAGTACTGAGAATGCGAGTGGAAGAAGAGTGTGTTTATTTGGTGAAAAACAACTCCTTGACACTTCAACTTCAAAATAAATTTTCATCTTTCTACACGAGAAAAAAGATTATAACTTTGAAACACACAGCTTGTTTCCAAAAAATAAATTCACTTTTTGCAACAACAAAAAAAGTTTTACACAAACAAAACGAACCTAAATTATTTAATACCAAAGGTCAGCTATGGCGCTTGTTCTGTGTTAAACAACTGGCTTCAAACAAGAACCTAGGGCATCCAAGAAAAGGCTAACATGACAAGTATAATAAGTGTTCAACTACGTGTGCTATGACCTTAAAAGGTGGAAGATCCTGAAAAAGAATGTTTAGTCTAGTTGTCTTTCCAAAAGGACACACTACATCAAATATCATAAATCCATCAACATATATATGCCTACAATATGCACAACACACATGATTTCATCTCTGACAAACCTGCTATCTAACATAAAACGGAAACCAAATCAAAGAAGAGATCCCGTTCAGTTGACATAGAACCAATCTTATTGCAGATCACCACACAATTGAACACAAGAGAAACCATATAAAACCTAACTGCAACAAGCAAATGATAAGAAGTATCTTTCCAAAAGATGTTAATTATTAGCGGTTGGATAGTAGTTCAGCATATGTCCTAGAATCACACATCCGAAAAAGAAAATGTCCTCAAATGACTTTATATAAGAATTAATGTTTGAGTACTTCCTTCTCAATTCGATAACAAAGAAATTCTACTTAAAACCTTCAGAAAAATCATGGACATGAGAGCTAGTTAAACAGATCACGTAAATTATTCTTTTCTGGCCCAATCCATAAGACGAAAAAGCGCTACACATATGATATTGGTAATGAAAACTAAAAGAGCCTCTAATCAACTTTATCGAAAAAGAGCCCTATCAAATAACACCTGATGCTAGAGCTAAAACTATGCGCTATAACCATAAAAGTAGTAACAAATATTATGAGCACCTACCAGCACCTACCATCCAATTTTTTTCCCATACTCTAGCTCAACCTTGAGATAGCTGTGTTTAACATTCGAAATTTAGTTGCAAAATATACTCTAGAAATAAATTTCTCATCAACGAATTACTAGAATTTGAGCTAAGATAAGCAGTATAGAGCTAAACTTAAAGATTCGTGCTAGACAGCAACATAGAGTATATCATACTAGCCATTTCTTCAGTAAGCCCAAGTTCAATCGCCGAAAAGAAATTACGCGAGTTAGTAAATTCCTACTCCGACATCTGAGTCTGTAAACTCTGAACGTAAGATTAGATTTATAGAACTACATTTGAAGTTTGAAGCTAGACAGCAGTAAATGAAACTCATACTTCTTGAGCATGTCAAATGTCGTATCAACTCCCTTCACATCAATTTTTATATGATACTAAATTTTGACACTATTCCATTAATAACGTCACACCTACAGCTCATGTAATTTCCTAGAACTCAGATTCATTAAGCTTTATATATTTTGAACTTAGATGCACTTCTCTATAATTTCAACTATTACTTCAATTAAGAAAAAAGGTCAACTGCCACTAACATCATAATAACTCAAATTAGCATATCAAATTAAAACATAGTAAAACACATTCATACATAACGAAGGAGTGTAAAGCATAGACATTTGAAGTCAGTTGGCAGTACTTACCGGTTATATTACTGCTGATTAGGTGGTGGAGGCATACCAGGACGAGGAGGTCCATAAACAGGAACCTGACCGCCAGGAGGCGGGGGTGGCATCCCCGGGCGAGGCGGTTGACCAGGAGGACCACCAGGCATTCCTGGTCTAGGTGGAGCACCAGGTGGAGGTGGGCCCCTCATCATGGGAGGCGGCGGAACCATTGGCCGCTGACCAAACTGCGGCGGGAACTGTGGTGGGCCACCACCAGGCCTGAACTGTGGTGGTGGCGCCATAGGCGGTGGTGGGCCCCCAGGTCTCTGCATCTGCATTTGCATTGGTGGGCCACCACCAGGCGGCCTCATCACCGGCGGCGGGTAATTCATTGGGGGAGCAGAGACATTCGGCATCGGAGGCCGAGAAATTTGAGGCTGCATCATACCAGGAGCAGGCCCACCAACACCACGAACAGGCCCAGCAAGTCCAGGCTGAGCATGAACTAAAGGCCCGGTAGGAACACCACGACCAGCAGCCCGACCGAGCCCCGGGCCGGGTACAGCAGAACCAGCAGCAGTAGACTTGACCCGGGATTCATCGGGAGGAGGTGGGCCCTCAACAGTCATGGAAATAACCTCTTCACCACGGAGAAGTACAAGACCAAGTGTACGCCGATCTTCACGTTCTTCTTTGGATCCTTTTGTCGGAGGGAGTTTGCGGAACTCTTCACAGTCTCCGAGCACGAGGTTCATGTGTCGGTCGAAAGCCATGAATTTTCCGATCAATTGACGGCCGTCTTGGATTGTTACACGCATACGGTAATTGATGTATTGAAGCATTTTGGAACTCTTTGACATCGACATTTTGGCTAATTTGAGGCAGAAACAAAAATGGGGTTCTGGGTTTTGGGTAGATTTGAGAAAAGGAGGAAACGATAGACGACGGTGAAGGGGTGGCACGGAGGAGAGGCTCCGCTAAAGGGAAGTGTAGTTTTGAAGGGGTTTGAGAATTAGGGTTTTGTGGGGGTAGTCACTGATATATGTTGAAAATGGCGGGGTTCTCTTGGTCTTTTCATGTTTGTTTTTTTCATGTCGGTCTTTTCCAAAAAAATTCTGGGTCTTTTCAAAGTTGGCTCATTCTTGTTTCGTTTTTTTTTTTTCTGGGAGAATTTCGGTCCCTTTGGACATCTGATTTTGGTCCTTAATTATTATTTTCTCCGATCCCTTTTAACTATCATATTATTATAAATAATTGATTCAAAATATTTTTAAATTTTAAAAAATTAAGATATAATTATTTTTTATTTTATCTTTAGTATTAATTATTTTTTAACGTAAAAGATATTGATAACATAACATAAAAAATTTAAACGAGTATAATAATAAAAAAGTCTTTCTCATTAATAGTTTTCTTATAAAAGAGAAATATGACCAAAAAAAAAAGGACAGGAGGGAGTAGTAAATTGTTGTGAACCCGCGTGACTCAGTATGAGATTATGGGTTAGAAGTGTACAACAAAGCTGATCTAGTTGGGATTATTGGGCCTGAAGCTAAATAGAAAAGAGGCTCATGGCTAAACAACCAAATAGAATGCTAGGACGTGATACTTGGATGCAGGGGAATACAGGATGCGAATTATGTTGAAGCTTCGGCTCAAGTTTGTGCTTCTCATCTCCTCTTCCGAATCTGTATCTCATCCCTTTTCTTCTTAGCTTCCTGTTGCAGTTCCTTTTCTCATCCCGTCTCTATTTCCTTCAGTGTTGTTTCTATTGTTCTATGGACATTTGGTTATTATACTTTTATTTGGTGAGTTAATACAATTAGTTGCTTTGAGTGTGATATCCAGTTTGTTTCATTGGTGCTTTTATCCAGAGGTC
>AWOL01S0280930.1:0-10596 GCA_000715115.1 Nicotiana otophora
ACTTTTTATCATCTCAAAGATAATCTCTTCTTGGATTTACGTCGACTAACTTATGGCATGATTAAGGTATGCGAAGTTGGGTTGTAACAAGATCCATCTCCATGTGTAAAATGCTTCAGACAAGATCCATGTCCAGGGAAAATCCATCCCTCAATAATATCAATCGTGCTCACTGGGGGGTGTGCAGACTCCAGAAGGGCTCCTTCAGCCCAACCGATATCATAAATCAGTATAAACGCTTCGGTGTGCAGCCCGATCCCATAAATGTCACTCATAATCAGGCACTCAACCTCACTCAGTCATCAATCTCTCCAGCCTTTCTCTCACGAGATTACGGTGTCATGATACTAGCCTGAAAAAAATAATATCATGCATCGATAAATAACAATAGAGACTGAGATAAGATATGAAATGAATGAATATTACTGAGTACGAAATATTAATGAAATCAATAAGACAACCGCAAGAAACGACCCTTATGGGTCCTAACAATACCGGCATAAAGCCTAAACATGATATCTAGCATGAGTAACAACTCAATTACTTTATCACATGATGAAAACACGGATATCAACAAGTTAGAACAACTATAAAGCGCCATAGAGTCAACCAGGTCACAATTCTCACGGTGCACGCCTCGACGCCCATCACTTGGCATATGCGTCACCTCAATACCAATCACATAACACATAATTTGGGGTTTTGAACCCTCAAAACCAAGTTTGAAAGGGTTACTTACCTCAATCCGGGCTAAAATCTACTCCAAAATGCCATTTCCCCTCAAATTGGTCTTCAAACATCCTGAATCTAGCCACAAGCGGTACAATACAATCAATATAGGCTAAAGGAATCAATTCCACAAACAAATACGAAATTCTAGCCAAAATCCGAAATCGGCCCAAACCTGGCCCCCAAGCCCACGTCTCGAAATCCGACAAAAGTCACAAAATGCGAAAGCTCATTTACTCACGAGTCTAACCATACCAAATTTAGATAAATCCAACACCAATTGGTCATTAAAATCCCCAAAATTAACTATCCAAATCCCTAACTTCAAACCCCCAAATCACACCTCAAAAACATACCATCTAGGTGGGAAATCAGTCAGGAAACATAATTATTGATAAAAAGCGAGTACAAGAAACTTACCTCAAGAATCCCCTCAAAAGACCTCTCCAAAATCGCCTATGTCCGAGTCCAAAATGTTGAAATGAGACAATAATCGCGAACCCTTGTTTTTAAACATTCTGCCCAGGCTTTTCGCTCCTGCGGCAACTTGACCGCTTCTGCGGACTCGCAAGTGCGCCCCATAGCCCACTTCTGCGCCAACCGCATGTGCAGAATAGCCCTCACAGGTGCTCCATTCTTCGCATCTGCTCCCAATGTCTGCTCCTGCGCAAACCGCTTCTGCGCGCACATATTCGCATCTGCGGCCTCTGACCAAAGAATCCCTGGCCGCTTCTGTGGCCCCTTTTCTCGCTTCTGCAGACACGCACCTGCGATGAGACTTCCGCAGGTGTGATTACACCAGCTGAGTCCAAACTTCAGTAGCCTTACAACGTCAAATCTTGACCCGTTAATCACCCGAAATCAATCAGAGGCCCCCGGGACCTTAACAAAACATACCAACACATCTTAAAACATCATACGAACTTATTCGAATTTTCAAATCACCTCTAACAACATCGAAAACATGAATTACACACTAATTTAAGCCTAATGAACTTTAAAATTTCCAAATTCTACAAGTGACGTCGAAACTAATCAAATCACGTCCGATTGACCTCATATTTTGTACACAAGTCATAAATGACCCCACGAACCTACTACAACTTCCGGAATCGGAATCCGACCCCGATATCAAAAAGTCAACCCTCCGATCAAACTTACCAAAAATTCGACTCTCGCTATTTCAAGCCTAATTCTACTCCCGATCGCCAAATAAAAATCCGGACATGCTCCTATGTCCGGAATCACCCAATAGATCTAACAGAACTATCAAAATTCCAATGCAAGGTGGTTTGCACATAAGTCGACATCTGGTCGACTTTTCCAACTTAAGCTTTCAATTAAGAGAATAAGTGTCTCAATTCACTCTAAATTCACTTCGGACCCGAACCAACTAACCCGATAAGTCATATAACAGCTATAAAGCACAAATGGAGCAGTAAATGGGGGAACAGGGCAACAACTCTCGAAACAACCGGCCGGGTCTTTACATCTTCCCCCTCTCAAACAAACGTTCGTCCTCGAACGGGTCTAGAAACATACCTGGAGTCTCAAATAGGTGTGGATATTTGCTCCACATCTCACGCTCAGTCTACCATGTAACCTCCTCCATGGGCTGACCTCTCCATTGTACTTTCACTGAAGTTATATCCTTTGACCTCAACTTCTGAACCTGCAGATCCAAAATGGTCACAAGCTCCACATCATAAGTCAAATCATAATCCAACTAATAGGGATCATCGATCTACTTCCGGATCAAAGAAACATGAAATATTGGATGCACATTCGACAAGCTAGGTGGAAAGGCAAGCTTGTAAGCCACCTCCCCAATCCTCTGAAGTACCTCAAAAGGTCCAATAAACTGAGGGCTCAACTTGCCCTTCTTCCTGAACCTCATAACACCCTTCTTGGGTGAAACCTTCAGCAGAACCTTCTGCCCAACCATGTAAGACACATCACGAACCTTCCTATCGGCATAGCTTTTCTGTCTGGATTGCGCCGTGCGAAGCCACTCCTAAATCAATTTAACCTTGTCCAAAGCATCCTGAACCAAAACAGTACCCAGCAGTCTAGCCTCACCCAGCTCAAACCAACCCACCGGAGATCTACACCTTCTCCCATACAAAGCCTCATATAGAGCCATCTGAATGCTAGACTGGTAGCTGTTGTTCTAAGCAAACTCCACGAGTGGCAGAAACTGATCCCAAGAACCCCCAAAATCAATGACCCAAGTGCGTAGCATGTCCTCCAATATTTGAATAGTGCGCTCGGACTGTCCGTCCGTCTAAGGGTGAGATGTTGTATCCAACTCAACCTGAGTGCCCGGCTCTCGCTGCACGGCTCTCCAAAACTGCGATGTAAAATGCCTTCCTCTATCTGAAATGATGGAAACTGGTACCCCGTGAAGGAGAACAATCTCTCTGATGTAAATCTCAGCCAACCGCTCCGCACAATAGGTAGTACCAACTGGAATGAAGTGCACGGACTTGGTCAGCCGATCCATAATCACCCAAATAACATCGAACTTCCTCGAAGTCTGTGGGAGTCCAACTACAAAATCCATGGTGGTCCACTCCCACTTCCACTCTGGAATCTCTAACATCTGAAGCAATCCACCCAGTCTCTGATGCTCATACTTCACCTGCTGACAGTTAAGGCACCAAGATACAAACCCAACTACATCCTTCTTCATTCTCCTCCAACAATAGTGCTGCCTCAAGTCCTGATACATCTTCGCGGCAACCTGATGAATGGAATACCGCGAACTGTAGGGATCCTCAAGAATCAACTCATGTAGCCCATCAACATTGGGCACATAAATCCGACACTGCATCCTCAATACCCCATCATACCTAATAGTCCCATCTCTAGCATTACCATGTTGAACCGTGTCCTTAAGGACAAGCAAATGGGGATCATCATACTGGCGCTCTCTGATGCGATCATACAAGGAAAATGAGAAACCACACAAGCTAGAACCCGACCTGGCTCCGAAAAGTCCAATCTCCCGAACTGGTTGGCCAAAGCCTGAACATAAACTATAAAAGGTCTCTCCCCTATGGGAATAAATGCAAGGCTACCCATACTCACCGCCTTTCTACTCAAGGCATCGACCACCACATTGGCTTTCCCGGGAAGATACACAATGGTGATATCGTAGTTGTTTAGCAGCTCCAACCATCTCCGCTATCTCAAATTTAGATCCTTTTTTTCTGAACAAGTGCTGGAGACTCCGATGATCCATAAACACCTCACAAGACACACCGTAGAGATAATACCTCCAAATCTTTAATGCATGAACGATGGCAGCTAACTCCAAATCATGAATAGGGTAGTTCTTCTCATGAGGCTTCAACTGGCGCAAAGCATAAGCAATCACTCTACCCTCCTGCATCAACACATACCCAATACCGGTCCGAGAAGCATCACAATACATTGTATAAGAGCTTGAAAATGAATGAAAAACTTGAACTCGAGTTGTGGTCAAGGAAGTCTTGAGCTTCTGAAAGCTCTCCTCACACTCATCCGACCACCTGAAAGGAGCACCCTTTTGGGTCAGTTTGGTCAAGGGTGATGCAATAGATGAGAAACCCTCCATAAAGTGACGATAATAACCGACCAACCCGAGAAAGCTCCGAATCTCCGTAGCTGAGGAGTGTCTGGTCCAACTCTAAACCACCTATAATTTCTTTGGATCCACCCGAATACCCACACTGGACACCACGTGTCCCAAGAATACCACTGAGCTGAGCCAAAACTCACACTCAGAGAACTTGGCATAAAGCTTCTCCTCCCTCAACTGGTGCTGCAATACAAACCCCAAATGCTGGGCATGCTCCTCCTGTCTACAAAAGTACACCAGGATGTCATCAATGAATACTATGATAAATGGGTCAAGATAAGGCTGAAACACATTGTTCATCGGATGCATGAACGCTACTGGGGCGTTAGTCAGCGCAAAAGACATCACAAGAAACTCATAATGACCATAACGGGTCTTCAATGTTGTCTTTAGAATATCTGAGTCCCGAATCTTCAACTGGTGATACCCAGACCTCAAATCAATATTGGAGAACACCATCACTCCCTGAACTTGGTCAAACAGATCATCAATACGCGGTACAGTATAATTGTTCTTGATTGTAACTTTGTTCAATTCCTGTAATCAATGCACATTCTCATAATACCATCCTTCTTCTTCTTCTTCTTCAGAAACAACACCAGTGTACCCCAAGGTGACACACTAGGCCTAATAAACCTCTTATCAAGGATTTCTTGAACCTGCTCCTTTAATTCCTCAACTCAGCTGGTGCCACGCGATATGATGGAATAGAAATGGACTGAGTGCCCGGCACCAAGTCAATACCGAAGTCAATATCCCTGTCGGGCGGTATGCCCGACAAGTTTGTAGGAAACACATCCGGAAATTCCACCACCACCGGAACATAATCAATAGTAGGAGCATCAACACTAACATCCCTCACAAAGGCCAAATAAGATAAACAACCCTTACTAACCATCCGCTGGGCCTTCAAATATGAAATCACCCAACTAAAAACATAGTTTAGAGAACCTCTCCATTCAATCCTCAGCAACCCCGGCATCGCCAATGTTACAGTCTTAGCGTGATAATCTAGAATAGCATGACATGGAGACAACCATTCCGTACCCAAGATTACGTCAAAATCAACCATGCTAAGCAATAAGAGATAAACTCTAGTATCCAGACTCCCAATGGTCACTACACACGACAAATATATGTGGTCCACAGTAATAGTATCGCCCACCATCGTAGAGACATGAACAGATGAAAATAAGGACTCACGGGGCATATCCAAATGATGAGCGAAATACGACGATACATGTGAATAAGTGGAATCAGGGTCAAATTGAACAAAGGCCTCCCTATGGCAAACTGAGACAATACCTGTGATTACTGCGTCTGAAGCAACAACATCTGGTCTGGCAGGAATAGCATAGAATCGGGCCTGACCGCCACCTGATCGGCCTCCCCCTCCCAGGCGACCCCTAACTGACTGAGATCCACCCCGAGATGGCTAAGCTGGACCTCCCGTAAGACAGGGACAATACCTCTTGAGGTGACCCATATCTCCACACTCAAAACAACCCCTCCCTGCGAATGGCGGTGGGGAGTGGAGGGATCCCCGAGCACCAGAATACCCGCTAGAATATCTCGGTGCCGATGATCCCTAAACTGATGGTGGATGGGATGAACTCTGAGCTGGTAGGGAATTGAGAGATGACTGGCCCCGATGATAACTATATGAACCATGGCTGGATGATGCACCACGACGAACTGGACGACCCGTCTGAGCTTGCCTGTAAGGACGACCCATGCCGCGGTAAACCTGACCCCCTGAAGGAACACCGCTGAAATCACCTGATCCACGAGGCCTCTTGGCCTCCCTCTCTCCTCGCTCCTGGCTATGGACCATCTTTATCTGCCAAGCAATGTCAACTACCTCATGAAAAGTAGCACGAGATACCCTCTCTCAAGTCATAAGCAACTGCAACTGATATGTGAGGCCATCAATGAACCTCCTAATCCTCTCCATATCAGTGGGAACCAGCCAAACTGTGTGATGAGCCAACTCAGAAAACCCCATCTCATACTGTGTCACAAACATACCATCTTGACAAAGCTATTAAAACTGTCTGCGCAGATGCTCTCTGTGAGACTGCGGCACGAACTTCTCCAAGAAGAGAACATAGAACTCTGGTCATGTAAGTGGTGCCGCACCGACCAGCCTGCGCCTCTCATAAGCCTCCCATCATCTGAAGGTAGCCCCAAAAAACTAAAAAGTAGTGAACGCGACCCCACTAGTATCTAGAATACCCCTTGTCCAAAGCATTCACTAGCACCACTAAATGTTGGAGGTCGAAGCCTTCCAAATCTCTCAAGCCTCATCTGTTTATCGTCGACCATAACGGGGACTACTGGGGCTTGAGCAACTGCAACCCGCTGGGCTGGTAATACCCCCGGTATCTGAAGTCCCTACACTACCTGATCTGGAGTATGGCCAACAGGGGTATGAGTACCTCCCCCACCCTGAGAAGTGGGAGGTGCGTCCTGAGCCAAAATCACCTGAGCAAGGCTAGTGCAAACTGTCAATATCTAGGCCAAAGCCTCGTGAAGGCCGGGAATCACAATGGGCATAGTTGGTGCCTGAGATGGTCCCACAGGCTCGTCCACAACTGGAACCTGCTCCTGAACTGGGGCAACCAGTGTATCTGCAGGTGCTGCCCTAGCTACTGTGCGAGTTGCACCTCTGCACCTTCCGCGGCCTTTACCTTGACCTCGGCCTCTGACGGCCCTAGCTGGTGGTACTGGTGGCTCTCCATGTTGTCCAGTAGTACATGTCCTCACCATCTATGAGAGAATAGAATAACAGAAGTTTAGTTACCGGAACAAATAATCTGCACGACAAGAATAAAGGAATGTGAAATTTCCTAAGGGTTCACCAGCCTCTCGAAGATAACTACAAACATCTCCGTACCGATCTGCAAGACTCTACTAAACCTACTCATGACTCGTGAGACCTATCTAACGTAGGATCTAATACCAATTTGTCACGACCCAAAAACCAACCGTCGTGATGGCGCCTATCGTGGAACTAGGAAAGCCACTACTCAAATATCTCAACATAGTAAAAGCTTTAAAAATATAAGCATGTGAACGCCATGCAGCTACCTTGATAGTCTCCGAGATCCTGTCTCCTCAATCAGCAGCCACCGTAACTAGAAGTACCTGAATCTGCACATGAGGTGCAGGGTATAGCGTGAGTACAACCAACTCAGTAAGTAACAAACCCAAACTGTGGGGTGAGCGTAGTGACGAACTCAACCCACACAATTCAATACAAAAAATAATAGTGCAGAAAATGTAGACATGCTTTCAAGTTCGATAGATATCTTAAAACAATAATATGGATCAATTTGAATGATATGAAAAACATAACTCCTCTACTTCTACCATGCCAATGCACACACTGTATATGTTGCACCATACTGACAACCTCATGTGCTCACACACCCAAATGCTTAATCACTCGGTACTGTATATGGCCCAAACGTCCCAGGGAAGATCCATCCCGTAATATATACATCACTGACCATCAGTCTCCCAGTATCGAGTAGCGAAAATATAGCCCGTGGAGAAGCTCCATGTCCAGGAAAGATCCATCCCTCAATAATATCAACCGCGCTCACTAGGGGTGTGTGCAGACTCCGGAGTGTCTCCTTCAGCCCAAGCGCTATCATAAATTAGTATAACCACTGCAGTGTGTAGCCCGATACCATAAATGTCACTCATAATCAGGCACTCAGCCTCACTCAGTCATCAATCTCTCCAGGCTCTCTCTCACGGGCTCACATTGTCATGATACTAGCCCGAAAATAATGATATAATGCATCGATAAATAACTACAGAGACAGAGATAAGATATGAAATGAATGAATATGACTGAGTACACAATATCAATGATATCAATAAGACAACCACAAGATAGAACCACTATACAGTGCCACAGAGTCAACCAGGTCACAATTCTCACGGTGCACACTCGCACGCCCATCACTTGGCATGTGCGCACCCCAATACCAATCACATAACCCATAATTCGAGGTTTCGAACCCTCAGAACCATGTTTGAAAGTGTTACTTACCTCAATCCGGGCTAAATGTATAGGCTGAATACTGAGCGCTCATATCCCGTTTCTTTACCAACCACATGTGCGGAATAGCCCTCGCAGGTGCGCCATTCTCTGCATTTGCACCCAATGTCCACTCCGGCGCAAACCTCTTCTGTGCGCATGTCTGCATCTGCGGCCTCTGACCAAAGCATCTGTGGCCGCTTCTGCATCCGCTTTTCTCGCTTCTGCGGACACGCACCTGCGATGAGACTTCCACAGGTGCGATTACACTAGCTGAGTCCAAACTTCAGCAGCCTTACAACTTCAAATCTTGACCCGTTAATCACCCAAAATCAACCCGAGGCCCCCGAGACCTCAACCAAACATACCAATATGTCTTAAAACATCATAAGAACTTAGTCGAATCTTCAAATCACCTCCAACAGCATCGAAAACATGAATTACACACATATTCAAGCCTAATGAAGTTCAAAATATCCAAATTCTACAAGCGACGCTGAAACCTATCAAATCACCTCTGATTGACCTCAAATTATGCACACAAATCATAAATGACCCAATGAACCTACTGCAACTTCCAAAATCAGAATCCAACCCCGGTATCAAAAAGTCAACCCCCCGGTCAAACTTCTCAAAACTTTGACTTTCGCCATTTTAAGCCAAATTCTACTCCCGACCTCCAAATAAAAATCCGGACACGCTCCTAAGTCTAGAATCACTCAATGGAGCTAACAGAAACATCAAAATTCCAATCTGAAGTCGTTTACACATAAGTTGATATTCGATCGACTTTTCCAACTTAAACTTTCTTTTAAGAGACTGTCTCACTTCACTATGAATTCACTCCGGACCAAAACCAACTAACCTGATAAGTCATATAACAAATATAAAGCATAAATGGATCAGTAAATGGGTGAATGGGGCCACAACACTCAAAACGACCGACCCGGTCATTACACTAGGTGACGGGCGTGTAGGCGTGTACCGTGGTAATTACAGTTCGAATGATTATGTAGTACTGTGTAATTACCTAGTCTCTTTTGTATTTGTATAACTCCTATGTGTTAAAGTAATTGAGTTGTAAATCATGTTTAGGCTATGTGCTTATTCGATTGAGACGAACGATGTTATTTCTGTTGTTTTGAGTTATCTGCTTTAACAGTAATTAAATGCTCAGTCATGATTATTCATTTGCGTATCATATCTTAGTCTCTGTTCATCATTCATTATTACATCAAATATTATCATTGTTGGGCTGAGTAGTACGAGATTGTCAGCCCTTGAGACTTGAGAGATTGATGACTGGGTTGAGCNGAGCCAGATTGTGAGTGATGTTTATGGGATTGATTCGTACATCGCAGTAGGCTATAATTGCTTTATATCTATAATTATTATTATGGATCAGGTTGCACGCCAAGGTAGGCCTTATTGGCTATTTATGGGATCAGACTACACGCCGCAGCATGCCATATTGGCTTTATATCTATTATTATTATTATTATTATTATATTATTATTATTATTATTATTATTATTATTATTATTATTATTATTATTATTATTATTATTATTGGGATGTACGCCGAAGCAGGCCTTATTGGCTAATTTATTATGGGATCGATCTGTACGCCAGAGTAGGCCATATTGGTTTTATATTAACGCTTGTATGTTCCTTCGGAGTATGACATACCAGTAGTGAGCACAAGTACCGTAAAGTGCTGAGTGAGTGAGAGTGTCGAGTGACAGAGTGTGATGAGTGATTGAGAGTGCCGAGTGATTGATGGTGATGCATTACATTTGACAGGCATATTTGACATATAGGCATAGAGAATTGACATTCCACATGCTAGTTGTACTTGGCACATTTATCAACGTTGAGCTTAAATTGTTGAACTCCCAAACAAGCCTAAATTCATGTACTGTGTATGAGTTGAGTATGGAAGTCCTCTAAACAATCACTGTCATTATCTTATTATATTTGTGTTGCCATTATTTGATTCAGACTATATCTTCTCTGTTGTTGAAATGTTTGGGAAAAAGAACCACAGTTTTTCTTATATACCCATACCTTTTGGTGATTTCGGTGAAACATATGGTGTCACGACCGAATCCGATGGGCCATGACGAGTGCCTGAGTCCTACCCGTCGAACACCCCTAACCATACATCTAAGATATAAACATGAAATAAGTGTAG
>AWOL01S0281047.1:0-13097 GCA_000715115.1 Nicotiana otophora
GGGTCAATGTACATGTATAAATGCATGAAATGCATAAGAATTACATTAATAAGATTTCTTGGATTGTCATAAATCAATATGCCTTTCGGATAAACTTTATCAAATACATATTTTTTTAAGATCCATGAAGAGAAGATATAATAATAATTCACATGGGGAATCAATAATATAGACACCCCTAATACTTCTATGAATAGATTCATTTATGAAAATTGTGCGTTTACTCTTTTCGTTTGTATCGTATGGATCATGCCAAAAAGAAAGAAAGGATAGCCTTAACATACCTGAACCGATTCTCTTGACAATCCCTCAAACATACGTTAATTGCGACAAAACACGTGACGGCGAGATCGAAGTAGGAAAAAATCCGTATGATATTTTTGATATCATAGCACATTATTTCTTATCCGACTAATGTTCACTCCATTGAAAGATAACATTTGAAATGACGAATAACCATTAAACCCGTTAATCACCAATGTTGTTGGTCTAAGTTCTAAAGTGGCAAGCATGCCATAACTCCATTCTTATTTTCCAAGTTATATTATCAATAATGAGACCAAGCAAAGTTTCCAAGAATTCTTACGTTTAACCAAGGCATTTTATGCAAGCATGCCATAACTCCATTCTTATTTTCTAAGTTATATTATCAATAAAGAGACCAAGCAAAGATTCCAAGAATCCTTACGTGTAACNGTTCCAAGAATTCTAACGTTTAACCAAGGTATTTTATGCAAGCATGCCATAACTCCATTCTTATTTTCCAAGTTATATTATCAATAAAGAGACCAAGCAAAGATTCCAAGAATCCTTACGTGTAACCAAGGCATTTTATGTCTTAATGACTCATCATGTATATTGGTGCCACTTTGGCTTAGCTTAATACCAAGTGGCAACCCCAAAAAGATCCTTATCTACTTAATCATAATTATTCTCACAATTAATTAATTATCCACATAATTAAGAATTATCTCAAATTAACTAAAATACTACTCACTTTTAATATACCTTATACACCTCACTATTATGGTCATGTGGTACCTTGTATGGCACAAGTCCATAAATACGGGGTTCTGTAGCTTGGACCGTATTTTATCTCAAAATGAAAAACTTCGACGAAACTCATCTTCTTCGATTTGCTTACCCTCTCACCTTTACAAATTTACTTATCACTTGTTTGAAATAACGTAATACTTATAATCCCAAAATAATCTCATTCCCGAACTTACGTTGATTAACTTACGACAAAACTTTAACGTACGAAAATGCGGAATGCAACATCTCATTTCCGAACTTACATCAATTTACTTATAGCATACTTCCACGTACGGAAACATGAGGTGTAACAAGAGATTGATGACTAAGTTGGGGCCTGAGAGCCGTGTTGTGAGTGACATTGTGGCTCGGGCTGCACGCCGCAGCAGTTCATATTGGTTTTATATCTATTATTGTTATTATTATTATTATTATTATTATTATTATTATTATTATTATTATTATTATTATTATTATTATTGATCGGGTTGCACGCCACAACAGGCCTTATAATCTTTATCTATTATTATGGGATCGGGCTGTACACCGCAATAGGCCATATTGGCTTTATATTAGCGTTTGGACAGAATCCCTCCCTTCAGAGTCTAACATACCAGCAGTGAGCGCAGATGCCATACAGTGCTGAGTGATTGTGTGTGATGAGTGGGAGTTAAGACAGTCAGATTGAGTACTCTGAGAGCATGAGTACTCGGGAGTATTACTGTTATGCATTGCATTTGACATGCATATTTGACATATAGTCATAAAGATGTAATATTCCTCATGTTAGCTGTACTTGGCATATTTTATTAGTGTTGATCTTAAATTATTGAACTCGAAAGCATGTTTAGATTTCTGTACTGTGTACGAACTGATTATGAAATTTCTTTGAGTTATTACTATCATCTCCCTGTCATATCTGTACTGTCATTATCTGGACTCGAACTATATCTTTCTGAGCTCGTCACTGCTTTCAGGCCAAGGTTAGTCTTGTTACTTATTGAGTACATTGGATTGGTTGTACTCATATTATATTCTGTACTACGTGCACAGATCCTGGTATGTCTCGACACGGCGGTTGCTAGATTTGGTATAGTATCTGCTCGGAGACTATTGAGGTAGCTGTTATGACGCCCGTAGACCTCGACTCTCCTTCCTTTCAGTTTATTTAGTATTGTTCTATTTTTCAGATAGTTGTATTAGAGATTTAGACTGTGTTGATATTTAGTAGCACATGTACTCGATGACACTAGGATTTTGGCTTTTGTCGTTATTGAGTTTCAGTTATTTATTAAAGTTTTCGCAGTTAAACTTATTAAGTCATGTTTTTAATTCAAATGCGTAATTGTTTATGTGATTGTCGACTTTTCTAGTAAAGTATTAGGCGTCATCACGACAGGTTGAGATTTTGGGTCGTGATACTCGATCACTTAAAAACTCCCTGAGATGGCCATTCTTCAACAATATCGCCACCTCTTCACGAAGATGTTGGCAGTACCCAATTCTATGGTCGTGAGTCTCATGACATTCACACCATAAACTGGGATCCCTCTGGCTTGGATCAGATCTGATTGGCTTCGGGAATCGAGCTACTTTGATATTCCTCATTGCTAATATCAACTCTACTAAACTGATGTTAAAGTNTACTTTGATATTCCTCATTGCTAATATCAACTCTACTAAACTAATGTTAAATTGTAGTATGCTAACCTGGGATATGTAGAGTCTCAGGCCCCCGGCATCTCCTTCTCCTATAACGACCTATTGCTCTAGCCACGATCTGCTCTTCTATCGGGAGTAAGCTTATTCGATGACCGAAACCCTTTACAGCTACGACCTTCGCCTCTTTCATATGGCAGAAAATGGCCCCTAGAGGACCGTCGATTCGCATCAAAGTTGCTTTAAACTTGTCCTAGTTTTTATCTCGATCTCGTCCCTTAGTTAATACTGAGAACCCGAGCTAATAGTCTTCTATCCTTATTTTTGACTTATAACGGTTATGGACATCCGCCCATGTGGTTGCTTGAAACTCGAGTAGGCTTTCCTTCAGCTTTCGGGAGGTGTCGGAGCTCCGTAGATTTAGACCCTTTGTGAGCGCCTCCGCTGCCTACTCATCTAGTATTACCGGTAGCATCATCCTCTCTTTCTAGAATCGGATTATAAATACCCGTACCAATTCGGATTCGCCTTGCGCAATCCTGAATATATCCGCCTTCCTGGATTAAACCTTCCTTGCTCCGGCGTGGGTCTTAATGAAAAAGTCTGCAAGCATCTCAAAAGAGTCAATTGAATGCTCGGGTAAGAGAGAATACCATGTCAGGGTCCCCTTCATGAGGGTTTCACCAAACTTCTTAAATAAAACCAACTCGATCTCATGTTGAGCCAAATTGTTTTCTTTCACAGTCGTGGCATTAGCTATGATGTGTTCCTATGAATCCGAAGTCCCATCATATTTTGGTAGGTCCTAGATCTTAAATCTTTTTGGAATTAACTCTGGTGTTGCGCTCGGTTTAAATGGCAATTACGTGTATTTTTTCGAATCTGGGCCTTTTAGTATTGGTGGTGCACCCGGAATCTGATTCATCCGAACGTGAAACTTCTTCACATTTTGATCCATTAGTTCGTTCATTTCCCTCATAAACCTCATGAGTTCGGTTTTGAAGGGATCATTCCCGTTTTTATTTCCAGATCCGCTGATGGTCCCTCCGGCTTCGTCGAACCCAACTTCACCCCTTGGGGTGTTGTTATTCGACCCTCTGAGTCGTTTGGTTTGCAGGAACACTAGGAGGAATCGGGCCCCTCCGTTCGCATTGTTGGAGGCATCTGACAATGCTTGTTTTAACTCTGTCATCACCCTATCCTGCCTTGAGAGGTGTTTCATGATTGCTTTCTGTTGTTCTCTCCGAATTTTAACTATTTCTATGACATGTTCTTCCTTCGCATCACCGGGAGTCGATTCTCACACATGCCGAAGATACTGGCCATCTCAAACCGGAATCGCCTCATCCCCTTCATTGTGAGTCTCACTGATTGAGTTATTACGTTGGGACAATTCTTCGTGTCCCTCAATATTGTGT
This sequence comes from Nicotiana otophora, assembly GCA_000715115.1. Classification (NCBI taxonomy): domain Eukaryota; kingdom Viridiplantae; phylum Streptophyta; class Magnoliopsida; order Solanales; family Solanaceae; genus Nicotiana; species Nicotiana otophora. The sequence continues at coordinate 4,113 of AWOL01S0281047.1, forward strand.
GTGATGTTGACATCATTAGCTGCCATATCCTTTTTCACTAAAGAAAGAATCAAAAGAAGTTAATAAAAAATGCAAGGATCAAAGCAATTAGGCAACTGACTAAGTCCCACGGTGGGCGCCAAACAGTTTACCCGTAAAACGGTACAGTTAAATTTATTATGTGGTTTATAAACAAGCGAACTGATTTGATTCAAAAATAATAAGAAAATAAGATTAAAATTAAGATTAACAATTAAAATTAAAGAAGATGACAAGCCTTGATCCGAATACAATGCCTCCGAGGACAAAAGTGAAAGTAGTGGCAAAGTGCAAGTAAAGATGATTAATTGAGAGCAAAAGTAATAGAATAAAGCTTTTGTATGCAGAAAATTTCATCCTTAGAATGGTTAATGAGCCTGCTATTTATAGCTTTACCTAGTGAAACAAGATCCTAGGATTAATCTCCTATTAAATGATAATAAAAGCGACATTGAAGAATGTGTAACGGCAAAGAATAAATGCAAATATTCTCTGCAATGGTCGCTCAATTAATATTAGCAAATATTCCTGTATTGAATGCTATCCGATGACAAACCTTTGATCTTCTCCCGCCGGCTACGTTCCCTTCGAGATTTATCCGATATCGATTGCATTCGTTGTATTCGGAATTAGTTATCCCCTGACTTGCCCTTTGCCTATCTTCGGTTCCACGTGTCATGTTTCATTCGATCATTTATTATAAATCGATTTTATCCTATACATAATTTAGTGTAAACATCCGATATGAATAAATTCTCACGTGAGATTGAAACACAAACGAAAATACTGCTCTCTCTTTCCCGAAATAGAAAAGCTTATGAAAACTGCACTTTCAAAGAAAAATTACTCGCCCACACCAAATATTTGCACCATATTATATAAAATTTCCATTATTAAGTAGTACTAAATTGAAGTGAGGATACTTACTATTTAACCCAAAACACGTCACATATCCCGATTTGGTTCAAACACAGTATATGGATAAGTTATCTAGCTCCTTTGCTCGGGGGAAAAAAATATCTCCTTTGCTCCAAATGGAACCGTGAATTAGAACATGCAAAGATAGGATATCAGACTTTTGGTGTGAATTCAAATCAATATTTATATTTAAAATAAAAATTGATACATGAGATATTATAAACTACATCTTTTATAGTTTATTGTTTTTAGTTATATGAAAATATGATTTAAAAAGTGTGACTTATCAAATAATAATAATACTATTGATGCCGAGACAACATGACATACAAGAATTACATTTGGAAGTGCTGTTCTTCGTTTCGGCAATGTAGAACCTCTCAACAGCTTTCGTGCGCATTCCCCTTACCGGAGGACGTATAAAAAGTTTCGAGAAGTGTCATGATCTAAAATTTCGCTTTAGGCGTCGTGATGGTATCTAGTCTCTAAGACTAAGTAAGCCGATTACTTATAACAGTCAAACCAGTTAAACATGATATTCTAAAACAGAGTTTAATATAAATACGAATAAAGGTGAATCCAGCCTACGCGATAATAATCACAACAACCTCCCAAGACTAGGTAATATAGAGCCACGAACTCTATATGAATACATAAGAATATCTCAAAAACAAAAGACAATATTGTTCGGATAACGAATTAACAATACAATCAAAAGAAAAAGGACTCCAAGGGACTGCGACGATCAAGCAACTCTACTTTGAATCCTTGCGATCAAGAAGCTAACCCTGCCTGAGTCTGTTATCTCTAATACTTGGATCTGCACAAAAATATGTAGAATTGTAGTATGAGTACACCACGATCGGTACCCAGTAAGTATCAAGACTAACCTCGGTGGAATACTGACGAGGTACAAGTCAAGACACCTACTATTCATAATAACCTGTGCAATATAAGTATAAAGCTAATAATGGAAGCAAGAATCAGTAAATGACAATAAACATGTGATATAAAAAGTAAAGTAATGCGAACACCGTTAAAGCACTAGTGAAACCAAACAAGGAAAACAAATGACAACCAACTAATCAAGTCGTTCTAACACAAGTCTCACAACAACATTACTCCGGGATACCTTATCTCAAATCATAAGTCACGAGTTCCAAATCACAAATCATATGCTCACGGCACATCGTGCACACATTATCTATCACGATCGCACGGACAACTCACGTACCAATATCTCAATCCGCTCGGCATGGTCACAAGCTCACAATCACAATCTGCCCAGCGTGGTCACAGGCTCAATACCACAATCTGCCCGGTATGGTCATAGGCTCACTATCATAATGGAAGTAGATAATACAAGAATACATGGACATGATCGATAAATGTCAAGTTTCATACTCCTGAATCAGTGTAAACGGCATGCTACGGTGTATGCTTGTGCGAGTGTACTATTATAGTCCAAGTTAACAAGTAATATCAAAGACATCGAGTAGCTCGCTGAAAACAACACAATAAGTCACGTAAGGTGCATGACATACACAAAAAATCACACTATCACACGAATATCATCAACATTATGCCCCTAGGCCATCACATATCACCCCTGATATAGCCACATTTATATCTTTTTATTGACAATATCATATTAGCCATCCTTATCGCTCCGCCCAGATAATAACACAATTGCCACCCGTATCACTCCGCATAATAGCCACATGTATCACTCTGCCCAGATAATAATACAATAGACACTCGTATCACTCTGCCCAGACATTAACACAATAGCCACTCGTATAACTCCGTCCAGACAATATATCAATAGCCACCTTTATAACTCCGCACAATCAATAACAGTGAGATGTCACCCTTATGCTCTGCATAACCACAATCAATCCACACAACAAATGACATGAGCTAATATCACCACAACACGACATATCAACTCGTACCACAAGTGCCTTTAGGCCACAACCCTTACCAAAACAATAATACCAATATCACCACAACACATAACCCACGTCTCAATCACAATGTGTACTAGAATCTCAATAGCAACAAAATAAAACGGGGAAAAATAACTCAATAATGAACAATACTCCATTAAACGAAAACTTCAACTAAAACAAGTTAATGACTTTCAATAACTTCGACTTCAATTAATTGCTTAAGAATAAACTCAATAACGAAGGTATTTTCATAGAATGACAACTTCGAATTCTAATGTATAACATAAGCTAACAATGAAAGAGATAGCATGGACTAGAAACTACATCTAATTTTATGAGAATAACCCGACAACGAAAGGATATCGTGTAACAATAATTTCAATTATGAATAACTCAACAATAAAGAAGGTCACATTACAATAAAAGAGGTAACAACTTTAAATAAATCATATAAGAGTAAACTTGACAAGTAAAAGATATGACATGTGCTAACAACTTCAAATAAAGCATGTGAGAGAAAACTTAACAGGTAAAAAATATAACATATGCTAACAACTTCGAATAAATACATGAAAGAAGCCTAAGAGTCTAAATCGGTCAATTTTCATATATAAACCCAAGTACGTACTCGCCATCTCGCGTACACGTCTTTCATATAATGCAAATAATACAATCCACCCAAATCCTAAATGGTAGTTCCCCCAAGTTAGGCAAGATACTTACCTCAAAGAAGCTAAATCAATACACTAAATAGACCTCCCCGTATAAAACAATCTCCTGACAGCTTGAATCTAGCCAAAATAACTTAATTTCATAAATAAAAACCATAGGAAATAATTCCGGATAATAAAATTCTGATCTTTAATGAAAATCAAAAAGTCAACCCTAAAAGTCAACCTCGGGTACGTACATCGGAACCCGATATAACTGATAAAATTTGAACACACATTTCGATATGAGTCCAACCATATCAAAAACATCCGATTCCGACCTCAAATCGGGTATCAAATCATCATTTAATGTTTTAGAAAGTTTTTTTTTAATAAAAAAAATCCTCATTTTTTCCAATTCAAATCATTAATTAGATGATAAAAACAAAGATAGAATCATAAAATATAACCAAATCCGAGTCAAGAATACTTACCCTAATCCTAATGGTGAAAATCTTCTCCAAAATCGCCCAAAATCGAGCTCTACAACTCAAGATGTGATAAAAACAACCAAACCCTCGATATGTATGGAGTCTGCCCAGAAATATCGCATCTGCGACCAATAATCTGCTTCTGCTGAACCGCATGNGCCGTATAAAACAATCTCCGGACAGCTTGAATCTAGCCAAAATAACTTAATTTCATAAATAAAAACTATAGGAAACAATTCCGGATAATAAAGTTTTGATCTTTAATGAAAATCAAAAAGTCAACCCAAAAAGTCAACCTAGGGTACATACATCGGAACCCGATATAACTCACAAAATTTGAAGACACATTTCGATATGAGTCTAACCATATAAAAAACATCTGATTCCGACCTCAAATCGGGTATCAAATCATCATTTAATATTTTAGAAAGTTTTTTTTAATAAAAAAAATCCTCATTTTTTTCAATTCAAATCATTAATTAGATGATAAAAACAAATATAGAATCATGAAATATAACCAAATCCGAGTCAAGAATATTTACCCTAATCCTAATGGTGAAAATCTCCTCCAAAATCACCCAAAATCAAGCTCTACAACTCAAGATGTGATAAAAACAACCAAACCCTCGATATGTATGGAGTCTGCCCAGAAATATCGCATCTGCGACCAATAATCTGCTTCTGCTGAACCGCATGTGCGTTCAACATCTCGCTTCTGCGGAAATACTTTACCTCAACCAATGTCGCTTCTGCGACCAAGAACGTGCTTCTGCGCTAAGTGGACCGCTCCTGCGGTCGCGCAGATGTGCCTAGAAAATCCTCATTTGCGGCCTTCTCGACCTACATCCCCATCCGCTTCTGCTATCAGAATTTCGCTTCTACGGATGCGCAGATGCACCTAGCCCTCTGCTTCTACAGTCTTCCCTCGTCCAGCCTTGTTTCGCTTCTGTGCCCTCGTGACCGCATCTGCGGCCACCGCACCTGCACCCATAATTCCGCAAGTACGATCACACCAGATCCAGCAAAGACCAACCACAACACATGAATGAAATAGGATCAGAAACACGTCCGTTCTTACCCGAGTCCTTCGGGACATTTTCTGAACATACTAACAAGTCCCAATACACATCACGGACCTACTCGAGTTCTCATATTACACATAACAATATCGAAATGATGAATCGCACCTCGAAACAAACTTAATGAACTTTTGAATTTTCAACTTGCAAAACTCGTGCCGAACCTTATCAAATCAACTCGGAATGACTAAAACATTTTCATGCAAGTCCCACATGACGCAACGGAGAAACTATAATAACTTCTCGAATCACAATTCGAATCCGATATCAACAAAGTCAACTCCCGATCAAACCTCTCAACCTTTCAAACTTTCAACTTTCTAATTGTCGCCAAAAAGTATCAAATCAACCTACGAACCTCCAAATCCAAATCCAGACATACGCCTAAGTCCAAAATCACCATACAAAACTATTGGAATCATCAAAACGCCATTTCGTAATCGTCTACATAAAAGTCAAATTTCGATCAACTCTTACCTCTTAAACTTCTAAAATAGGAGCTATTCTTCCAAGTCAATCCCGAATCACCTGAAAACTGAATCTGACCACACAATTAAGTCATAACATACAATACGAAACTACTCGAGAATTTAAGCCTCATGATATTTGGGATGCGCACCGGTAAGAACGCCAGATGCACCTGCCTGAAATCCTGCACGGTTAGTGCAGAAGTGTAACGTGAGTACATAAACAACATGTACCTAGTAAGTATCAAGTCTAACCTCGAAGAAGTAGTGACGAGGGTGATAAGTAGGGATTTTAGCCTATTAATTGCTCTCTTTTACTTATGTTTTGGGCCAATAATGCGTGATGGTATTCCCGGAAACTAACTTAATATGCTTGCTTGCAGGGATTGTTCAAAGTGAGCCAAAGGACCCATAATCAACTCATAAAGGAGTCAAAACTTGAACAAAAACCAAGACTGGGCCAAGAGGTATGGAATATGGACCGCAACAAAAAAGTGAGGCTCCGAAAGTATCAACACGGACGCAACCATTATTTCCCGGTCCGTGATATGAAGAATCAGAGAGATGTTTTTTTGGGCACAAAAATGAACGCAGACTGTGACAAGAAGATGCGGCCGCAAAAGTACCAGCACAGCCGCGATGGAAATTCCGCGGACCGCGGTTGATAAGGTTCAGAGAGTGCATAATTCAAGCAAAAATGAGAATGGCGGTCCGCGTCAAAGTTATGCGGTCGCAGAAGTCTCTCACGCGGATGCGGTGGAAATTATGTGGTTCGCGAAACAAGGTTCAACCCAGGTCCAGATGTGAATAACCGCGGACCGCGAAACTTCCGCAGGGGTATTTTTGTCCAGAAATTTCAGCTTAGTATAAATAGATCTTGTTGTCAATTTTAGTTTATGTTATGTTTTTGCTGAGTATGTGAGACGGCTAGGTTTTCCTTTTTGGGCAATTTTCTATAAGATTTACCTTATAACATTAGATTTCCATTTTTTAATTTAGTATTATGGATTATATCTTCTCTTTATCTTTGATTTCTGCTATTATTATGAGTAGCTAGACCCACAGCTAGGGTTGTGACTCAACCCTAGTGTAGGTGTTTAATGGGTCTTGAATTTTAGGGCTTGAATGTTTATGGGTTAGTGATATTTAGCCTAATTCTTGCTAGAATTATAGAATTAGTGGTTGCAAATACTGATTTATGCCTTTATGATTTGGTCTTTTCTTGAGAAAGAGGGATTAAGTCTGGGAAAACTAGGCTAACAAGGAATTGGAGTGAACTCAAGAAATTGATAGCCCCAATTAAAGGGTTTAACCTAGAGATAGTAATACCCGGCTTGAGCTAATATCACATGACTTGCATGAATACCCATTTGGACTTGAGAAAGCTAACTTGGGCAAAATCACTCAAACTATCGAGGGGTATAGAGTGAGTACTTGGGTGTGATAGCTATATTACGATCCCAAATTAATCAAGCTTGCCCTAGATTATTACTACCCGTTAGATGTCTACCTAGGCGAAAGTCACTACCCTAGTCCTTTAAATACTTGAAAACCAACATTAAAAATATTGTACTTAGCTTTAATCTTAGCATACAATAGAAATACAAATAGAAGTAGAATCGACACCTTCATGTTTGGATGTGCAATTAGGAACAAAACACACATCTAGACTTAGATATAAACCTAATTCCAAATCAATTAACTCTCATGTGGATTCGATCCCGACCTTGTTGGGTAAAACTACATTGACCATCCTCGCTATTCAATAGTAGTACAGGCTTGGACCCGATCAATATTTGGCGTCGTTGCCGGGGAGTTAGATGGTCTTAGCTATATATCTAACTATTTGTGTGTTTTGTTTTTATTTCCTTCCGTTTTTCTAATTTTTGTGTGTCAATTGCTTTTAGGTACCAAATGGCTCTCAACGAGGTCCTCGGACATATTCCTCAAGGGGAGGAGGTAGATGAAAATGAAGTAGATGAGGTTCATCTTGAACCTCAAGTACAAAGAAGAGGCCGCCCGCCTCATGACAACGTTCCAAACCCTCCCCCACCTCCTCCAAGGGCAGCACACCGGGTGTTGACCAATAAAGGCTCGTAAGTGCAATTGTCCCGCCCCGGATTCGGGCAGGCAATTTTCAAATAACCAATGCCATGATTACTCTATTGGAACACAGGGGTTTCTTCACCGGAGCTCCACATCAGAACGCATATAAGCATCTCAAAGATTTTGTAGACACATGCTGGGGGAGCAAGCAGACGAATGTATCTGAAGACGCTTTGAGGTTGGGGCTTTTCCCTTTCTCACTTAGAGGGAAGGCATTGGATTGGCTTGAGAGGCTACCCAACCATTCCGTCACCACTTGGGATAATTTGGCTGATAAGTTCATAGCAAAGTTCTTTTCTACGAGACATATGGCAGCATTGAGAGATGAAATCCTTGCTTTTAAACAAGAGCCAAATGAACCGTTACATGAGATATGGGAATGGTACCGGACAATGATCAAAGAATGCCCAAACAATGATATGATTGAAGCAATGATCAAGCAAACCTTTTATAGGGGTATTAACACAACTAACCAGTGTATGGTGAATCAGCTCGCAGGGGGTAACTTCATGAACACGCCATATTCAGAAGCATGCAAAATATTAGATGAGATGGCAGACACCTCTTCAGCTTGGCAAAGTCGGGCCAACGTTCCTCAAGGTGACCCTAATGTTATCCACCTTCACAAGGAACTCCATGATCACGGACAATCCATAGCAGAGTTGACAACTACCATGAATCAGTTAGCTAAGGCACAACTTCAGCAGGTTCAGGGGCCAAAGCAAGTAAATGCCATGGAAGGAGTAAATGTAATGGTTAACAAGAGGAGACAAAGAGGTCAACAAGTTCAACACAATCAGGATCAATTTGAGCAAAGTGGTAGTGGGTACAACCAAGATGACTCTTATGACGATCAAAGTGANGTTCAATATGTGAACAATTACCAAGGTCAACAGAGCAATGCTCTAAATCAACAACAGTGGAGATCACACGGAAACAATCAAAATTGGGGAAACCAAGGCCAATGGAATTGGAATAGTGACAACCTTCTTAAGGGATCAAGTCCGTTTTCTTTTTGTTTTGGTGTATATAGTAGTAGTAATGAATAAAAGTGTCTCAAGCAGGCTTCACTTGGTACTAACACATTTACCTTCGATCTCATGGTTAGAGACAAGTTGATTGAAAAAGATTGCCTCTAGTTGTGACCTTTAGACTCTTGCGTTGGCTAAAATAATATGCTAATTCTTAAAAGGGTCGGTTGGGTCATTACAAGGAGAGACAACAACAACAACAACAACCCAGTATAATCCCACTAGTGGGGTCTGGGGAGGGTAGTGTGTACGCAGACCTTACCCCTACCCTGG